>LPNX011161871.1:986892-1139754 GCA_001517045.1 Pseudotsuga menziesii
TGGGATCTACCTTTTCACAACCTGGGTACATTCTGAGTGATAACGGTTGGATTAACTCTCATCCCTAGGGCGCATCTTTCGGTTGAAGCAGAATCCAATTCTGAGCTTTTTCAGTTTTGGACCCGACACTGCTGCCGGAAATTAGGGCTTTCTACAGAAGTGGAATTTTTGAGTGAGCCTAGGCCTGGATTGATCTCCTCCCCAAAATCGAAGTTTAGAGATCAAGATCAAAGCATTCATCTCTTCTGTTCCACCTGAATCAATTTGAATGACTATGATGATGTGATTACCTTGCCTTTGATAAATATCATGTATATGTCTTTGTGGTATCTTTATATTGTATATGACTCCATGCCTAATGGTTATGTGATTGTTTTAGCCAAATACATAAATCTTTGAATGTTATTTTATATATGGTCTTGTTAAATTTGGTCCTGTTAAATCTTTATTGAGAGATCCCTCTCTGGAAGAAAATACCAGTTTCTTCCTAAAGTGGTTTTTGCTATTACCTCGGGATCTACCTTTTCACAACCTGGGTACATTTTGAGTGATAACGGTTGGATTAACTCTCATCCCTAGGGCGCATCTTTCGGTTGAAGCAGAATCCAATTCTGAGCTTTTTCAGTTTTGGACCCGACACTGCTGCTGGAAATTAGGGCTTTCTACAGAAGTGGAATTTTTGAGTGAGCCTAGGCCTGGATTGATCTCCTCCCCAAAATCGAAGTTTAGAGATCAAGATCAAAGCATTTAGTTGGATAGAACTCCAGAAAAGCCAAACCCTAATATGCTCCTGAACCAACACTGCAGAAATTCAGCTCCAAATCCAGATCCGACATCTTGACCTGGTAAGATCTAAATCTTTTGTATTTCCATTTGAGGGTCTCAGTTAAGATGTTTCATCATACCAAACTTGATGAAAAGCTTGAGGGAGCTGGTAACTTCCGAGCCTGGAAGTATATGATCTCCTTGGTCCTGGAAGAAAATGAGTTGGACTCCTACATCCATGAGGAGGTTCCAGTTCCAGAGGAAGATGAGGCTAAGGCCTTACATAAGAAGAAGTTGGTTATGGCAAAGAGGATTATTGCTGATTCAAAGAAGGATCACCTCATACCACAGGTGTCCTCGCTCAAGACACCTAAAGCTATGTTTGATGCCCTAACCAAACTGCTTGAAGGGAAGAACATAAACCAGAAGATGACTCTAAGGAACCAGTTGAAGAATGTAAAGATCCAGAATGAGGAGACCATCCAATCATATTTCACAAGGGTATCCCAGATCAAAGAACAAATTGAAGCAGTAGATGAAGACGTGGAGAATGCAGAAATTGTGATGACAACCTTGAATGGTCTCCCTAGGTCATGGGATTCTTTCATCCAAGGAATCTGTGCTAGGAAGAAGCTAATCAAGTTCACTAGACTGTGGGAAGAATGTTCACAAGAAGAAGCTCGAATAACAGCTCGAGAAGAAAAGATGGGAAGTAAATATCAATCTCTCACAGTACACTCCAAGAAAGGAAGAAGGGAAAATCATCATCACCAAGGTAAGCATTCTCATCAGAAAAATAATTTTGTAAGAAGGGATCCATCCAAACTCAGATGGTATACATGTGATGAAACATGACACTTTGCTAGAAGTTGTCCCATGAATAAGAATGGATCCAAGAAGAAGAAAACTCCAAAAGAAGACATCATGCTCACACTGCTGAGGATGATGATCCTCCCAGGAAGAAAGTAAAACAAGAAAGTGAAGACTCTTCAAGTGATGAAGAATATGTTATGATCTCCGCTCTTACGGGAACTGTCACTCATGGAAGCAAAGATTGACTTATTGATAGTGGGGCTTCCAAACACATGACAGGTTTCAAGGAATCTTTTGAGAAATTATCCGAATATAATTCACCCCATAAGGTGAAACTTGGGGATGACTACCAATATCCCATAAAAAGATAGTGGTGAATCCTCCTACAAGCTAGACTCTGGAAAGTGTATGAAAATGAAGGATGTCTTGTTTGTACCAGGACTAAAGAAGAATCTTCTCTCCATATCGGCACTGGATGCAAAAGGCATGAGGGTTGCATTTGTAGATGGCCAAGTCCTCATGTGGCCAAGAGGAAAGACTATTGACGATGCAATAGTAATTGGAGAACAAGGAGGAGGATTATACAAATTGAAGGGCCATCCAGAACAAGCTTTGGTCCATGACATAGTAGAGCCAAATGAACTTTGGCATAGAAGGCTTGCACATGTGCACTACAGAGCACTAGCACTTGCAAGCAAAGTTGTTGAAGGTCTTCTAGAAATTCAAGCAAAACATAAAGGAGTCTGCAAAGGATGTGTGAAAGGAAAGAACACAAAGAAGACATTTCTAAGTAGCGAAAGCAAAGCAAAAGGAATCTTGGAAATCATTCACTCCGATGTATGCGGTCCAATGTCATCCAGTTCTTTAAGCGAGTATGTATACTATGTTTCTTTTATTGACGATTATTCTAGAAAGACATGGATATACTTTATGAAGAACAAAGATGAAGTTTTCATCAAGTTCAAGGAATTCAAAGCCTTGATCGAGAACCACACAGAAAAGAAGATCAAGACCTTTCGATTAGATAATGGTGGAGAATTCACATCAAATGAATTCAAGGAGTTATACAAAGATTCAGGGATTAAGAGGGAGTTATCCACTCCATATAATCCACAACAGAATGGGGTTGCAGAAAGGAAGAATAGAAATATCATGGAAGCTGCAAGAGCAATGCTTCATGATCAAGATCTTCCCATGCATCTATGGGCAGAAGTTGCTAGAACAACGGTGTATGTATAGAACTGTACTCCACACAGAGTACTCGAGAACAAGACACCTGAAGAAGTCTTTTCCAGCAAGAAACCAGAAGTTAGCCATCTCAGAATATTCGGCTATCCAGTGTACATACACATTCCGAAAGAAAATAGGACAAAGTTAGATCCTTCAGGAAAGAAGGGTATATTTGTGGGATACTCTGAAAGCTCGAAGGCTTACAGAATATACTTCCTAGGATTCAAGAAGATCGACATTAGTAGGGATGTAACATTTGACGAAGATTCAGCTTACAACAAATCCAGGAAGAGACCTGCTGAAGATCCTGAAGAATCAGAAGCACCCAGAATTCATGACACAACCATGAACGAAGAAACTCAAGAAGAAGACCGAGAATTTGAAGAACCTTAAGAACCTATAGATCCACCTCAGGAAAATAATCATTACAAGAGGAAACCTACGTGGGTACAAGAAGCTATCTAAGGTGTGGAAATATATGGGGTTCCAGAAGAGAATCACAGAGAAAGGAAGAGGACCAGGTCCTGCTCCGGGTATGTAGCTTTATTGTGTGACTTTATCAATAAAGAACCTTCCAACTATGAAGAAGTGGCAGAACGGAAAGAATGGAAGGATGCTATGATCGAAGAGTATCAATCGATCATGAAGAATGATATTTGGGATGTTGTTCCAAGACCATAAGGGAAGTTGGTTGTAACTTCCAAATGGATCTACAAGATCAAGCATGCTGTAGATGGCAGCATAGAAAAATATAAAGCAAGATTCGTGGCTCATGGCTTCTCACAGAAAGAAGGAATAGATTATGAAGAAACCTTTGCACCTGTAGCCAGATGAACTTCCATCATATCAGTACTTGCTCTGGCTGCAGTTATGAAATGGAAGATACACCAAATGGATGTCAAGACTGCTTTCTTCAATGGTGTAGTGGAAGAGGAAGTGTATGTAGAGCAGCCACTCGGTTTTGAGACACATGATAGGGAGTCTCATGTGTGTAGATTGAAGAAATCCCTGTACGGTTTGAAACAGGCACCCAGGACATGGTACGACAGAATTGATGGCTTTCTATCTAGTTTGGGCTTTACCAAAAGTAAAGCAGATTCCAACCTTTACTACAAGGTTGAAGATGGCAACGCAGTGATGCTCCTACTATATGTAGATGATCTTTTTGTAACAAGTATGGATGGGTTGATTGCTGATACGAAGAGGAAGCTTGGTGCTGAGTTCGAAATGAAGGACTTGGGTATGATGCACTCTTTTCTAGGCATGGAGGTGTGGCAGAATACGGATGGAATCTCCCTCGGACAAGGGAAGTATGCAGTAGAGATCTTGAAGAGGTTCGGGATGATGGACTGCAAGGCCATGACCACACATATGGCATCGAACCTGAAGCTATTAAGTGATGCTTCATTAGAGGCGATTGATGCTACGATGTATCGTCAGATGATTGGGTCCTTGATGTACCCGATGAACACGAGACCAAATATTTGCTTTGTTGTGAACACCTTGAGCTAGTTCCTGACAGATCCAAGACATGTTCACTTGATTGATGCAAAGCATATTCTGAGATACCTGAGGGGTACAGTTGATTATGGGCTCAAGTATGAGGTGAATCAGAAGATTAACCTGGAGGGTTATGTTGATTCAGATTGGATAGGCAGTGCCATCGATAGGAAGAGCACTTCAGGGTGCTGCTTCAGTATGGGATCAGGTGTGATCTCTTAGTTTAGTAGGAAGCAATCCTGTGTGGCACTGAGTATAGCTGACGCAGAGTATGCTGTAGCGTGTTCAACTAGTTGTGAGGCAGTATGGCTGAGGAAGCTATTGTATAATTTATTTGATCTCCAGTTGGATGCTACTTGTATACATTGTGACAACTAGAGTTGCGTGAAGTTGTCAGAGAACCCGGTGTTCCATGACAAGTCGAAGCATATCGAGATCAAGTATCACTATATCAAGGATATGGTGCAGAGGGGAGCAGTGAAGCTCCAATATGTTGCGACGGATGAACAAATAGCTGATGTGTTGACAAATCCATTAGCCAGAGTGAAGTTTGAGTACTTCAGGGAGAAGCTTGGTGTTCTCCAGATCGAGGTTCCCTCCAAAGGGAAGTGATGAGTTCATGAGCCATTTTGGCATGGTGAGAGGATTGGTTCCTTCCATGGTCAGATGTAAGGGCTGAGCCATTCTGTCATGGTGAGAGGATTGGTTCCTTCCATATTAGATGTGAGTGCTGAGCCATTCTGATGTGACTGTAGGATTGGTTCCTACATGATTAGATATAAGCGCTGAATGCCATTCTTGGAATGGAGGCACCTGGTCAGTTACCATGAAAGCTTAGTCTGGGATTGAGGGCCATTCTGATGTGACTGTAGGATTGGTTCCTACATGATCAGATGTAAGTGCAGATCCTTTCTGACATTGGTTGTTAGATGTAAGTGCAGAGCCCTTTCGGCATGGAGGATTGGTTCCTCGCATGGTCGAATATAAGTGCTGAGCCTTTCTAACATTGATTGTTAGATATGAGTGCTGAGCCTTTCTGACATTGGTTGTCAGATGTAAGTGCAGAGCCATTCAGCATGGAGGATTGGTTCCTCGCATGGTCGAATGTAAGTGTTGAGCCTTTCTGACATTGGTTGTCAGATGTGAGTGCTAGGCCTTTCTGACAGGGTTGTGGGATGTGTTCCCACATGGTCAAATGTGAGTGCTGGGCGTGCCTTTCTGATATGATTATAGGATTGGTTCCTACATGATCAGATATAAGTGCTGGGCGGACCATTCTGACTTAGGGTCAGATATAAGTGCTGGAAGAAGACCTACATGGAGGCTAGGCCTACAACCAGCATGAAAAAGGGCCGGCTCTGTAGAACTTCCTGTGACGAGAAGAATCAAGAGATAGCACCTGTGATGATTATCCAGCAGAGATGTTCCAGAACCAGAGATGATCTAGATCAAGTGATGATCCAGATCTAGTGATGATGATCTAGATCGAGTGATGATCCAAATCCAGATGAAGATGACTTGGAGATGAAGATGACATGAAGATGAAGATGACCTGAAGTTGACGAGGACTCGATGATGATACAGATGATACAAAGAAGAAGACTTGTGTTGATAAATTGTGTCGAGAGAATACCTTCTTAGTTAAGAGGGAGTGTTGATGTAATTGTAACTTCGGAATGTATTCACTTGTATCTCTTATGTATTGTACCCCGATGTTTATTCCGGGAAGTGTTTGTCATGTAATTGAGTCATGTCATGCCCCGATGTTCCGATCGGGAGTTTCTATAATGTAAACAAGTCATGTCAAGTCAATGTGGGTAACCCTCCTATTGTTCAAGGGTTAAAGTCCCCGCAGTTCCGGGGCCCTAGGGTTGTTAGACTCACCTAGTGAAGTCGGCCCTAGTGAGTCATTGTCAAGTCGGGAATTAGTATAAATAGAGAGTGAGTCTCTCTATTTAACACACACTCACTCACACTCAGTTGTAGCACATAGTTGAGGGAGAAGAAGTTGCTGGGGCTAGAAAAAAAGAGGCTACTGCTGTCGAGAGATCATCTTACTGTTTTGGGTTTTACTTTTGGTGCTGATTCTATATTTGAGGAAGTTGCGGGGTTTTCTCCATTTATGGTTTCCACGAGGAAAAACACTGTGTTCATTGTCTTTTGTGTTTGATTGCTGTGCTTGTTATTCTCTCTGTTAAAGATCCTAATATAATGCTAGCTTAATGTTAAAAATCTAACACATCTCACAACAGATAGGTAATTGAAAATGTGTAAAAAATACCATGGCTAAAGATGAAAAATATGAGAATTTTTTACACGGAAATTCAATGTACCATTTTGCGACGGTTCCCGCGAGGGTCCGCTGAAACAACCTCAACCGAATACTATCATCGACTAGGGAATTAGATGAACACCATAAATGAAATGTCATCACGTGATTTGATGGATCGTCCCCTGGTCGTCCATCGAACTTGGGTGTGTCTGAAGGAAGTTTGGTTGGTATGGTTGGCCATCCATTCATATGTAGAACATGATCATTGGTCAGTGAGGCTAAATCCGGTAGATTCAATGTGGCTAAAAATGGTGATTGGATAGGTGCCGTCATAGGTGTTTGATATGTGGGTGGAACTTGATAGTTCCACTGACCTGGGGTATGATTCACGTTCCAAGGTGGATTTCCCCCTTGAAAATGAGGACACCAAAAATATTGGTTATTCCCAAGGGTTTTCCCATTCCATTGTGGGATGGCATTGAAAGGTGAATTACCTCCTTGTGGATGTGGACTCCAACAAGGTTGATAGTTTCCTGGGGTTTGACCATTCCAAGGATATTGTCCTTGTAATTGAGAAGTATTCCAATGTGGATTGCCCCCCTGTGGGGGTAGGTTCCCGAAAGATTGGTTACTTCTGAGACCCATACTACTCGAGTTTAAGACATGATTCATAGGTGGAATTCCCCCTGGCATAGTGGTCATTGGAGGTGTAGGGTTGCCCCCAGACATTGTGCTAGGATTAGTAGGAGGATAACCTCCAAGGACATTTCCACTCATTTGCGGATGATGGCTCGAATTGGTATTCATGTTCCAAGGTCCATTTCCTCCACTAGGAATATTACCATTCCAAGGTGTAGAGTTTCCTCTAGAAGTGGAACCTAGAAAAGTATTAGGTTGATCAAAAGGATTCAAATTAACTCCTTGTAAGTTTTGACCTTGATAAGCTTCGCCATATGGGAAACCCATATTTGGCAAGGTACATCCTTCAGTAGGGATACTTGTATATGAAGTGTATGTACTTCCAGGATTGGAACCTGGAAATGTACCAACTGGCACTGAAGTGCTGGTTGAACTTATTGTTAAGTTTTAATGGTTATACCAGATCTTATAACATTTAGCATCATAACAGCACAACCACAAGCAAAAAGATCACTGAAATACAGACAAGCACAACCACACAAAAGAAAACAAAGATTTATCCTGGGAAACCCTCATGGGGAAGAAAACCCAGCAAAACTTCCTGTGTATAAGATGTATAAAAAGTACAACACAAGAACCCAGACAGGTGTGCATCCCTCCAATATATATATATGTATATCTATGCGATGTACACAAGTGAGTGTGTGTTCAAATGAGGAACACATCTCCTCTATTTATACTCTTTTCGGCACTTGACTTTTAACCTAACAAGTCAACCCCACTTAACTAAGTGGGATGACTTCACTTAGGAAGACTCAATACAATATTATATTATATTCATTAGGGTACTATTGACCTGACTTACAATGGAGGCTTTACCTCATGACTCTATGATGACCAATTACAATAGTAACACCCCGCCGGAGGAATAATAACATCTCCCTTGTGTTACATCAGTAAAATACATTTAGAATATCCTTTGAAGTTACAATATTCAACACTCCCCCTTAACGAGAAGGTTATTCTACTTACAACATCATCATAGACTATAGGAGAACAAAGAGACAATATCTGCAACATCATCGAGGTTATACATCTATACGTCATAGGAAGTTTTCAACATTCATCAGTAACTGGAACAACTACTCTTCAATGTCTTCATCTTCTGCATCACACGATCACTTGATCCTTTTGCAGCAACGCTTCGATCTTTTGATCCTTCGTAGTATCACTTCGATCTTCTGATCCTTTGCAGTAGTACTTAGATCTTCTGATCCTTTGCAACAACACTTTGATCTTCTGATCCTTTGCAATAGTACTTTGATCTTCTCGATCCTTTGCAGTAGTACTTTGATCTTCTGATCCTTTGCAGCAACACTTCGATCTTCTGATCCTTTGCAACAACACTTCGATCTTCTGATCCTTTGCAGCAGCACTTAGATATCCTCCATCCTTTTGTAGCAGCACTTCGATCATTTCAATCCTTCTTGATCCTTTATTGCTGTACTTCGATCTACTTGATCCTTTGCCGCCACGCTACTTGCAGTACACATGATCTATTTGCGGGATGATCAATCTCTATCACTTTAGGACATAAGTCCAAGGACGATGCAATCCTCCATCAACATGATCCATGATATCGATCAGTTGAATTTTCTACAACTAAATGCAGATCTCGACTGCACCCAGTGCCAACCCTATTGTCTGTGAGGACTCATCGTAGACCATCCATACCACTAAGGTTAGGATCACTCACAAGTGATTGTTATACTTCGGTATCTACACTTATGTGTAGGCATACTCTTCCAAGCAAGAGTATTGTCTGCTGAGCAGATATTGAACACATACAAAATGTTGGCCCATCGTATAACATCCATACCACACAGGTTAGGACCACTCCTAAGTGAGTGTTATACTACGACGTCCGTGAGGACTCATCATAGAGCATCCATACCACACAGGTTAGGACCACTCCCAAGCAAGTGTTATTCTATGGTATCTACATATGAATGTAGGCATACTCTCCATACAAGAGCAGATCTCGATTGCATACAAAAATGCTAGTCCTGTCGTCCGTGAGGACTCATTGTAGAGAATCCATACCACAAAGGTTAGGACCACTCTTGAACGAGTGTTATTCTACGGTATCCACAACTGAATGTGGGTACTCTCCATGCAAGAGTAATGTCTGCAAAGTAGATCTCGACCGTACTAGTAAGTATCATCCCCATCGTCCATGAAGACTCATCGTAGGACATCCTCAACATGAAGGCTAGGACCATTTGCAAGCGAATGTATACTATGGTATCCACAAATGAATGTGGGTACTCTCTATGAGAGTAACATCTGCAAGGCCATCCTTAGCTAGTAAGGACCACTCTCATGAACAGAGTGTTATACTCGCCATCCTCAAAAGAGGATACTATCGTCCACAAGTGAGTGTGGGTACTCTCCATGCGAGAGTAATATCTGTAGGGTGGTCCTTAGCTAGTGAGGACCACTCTCATGAACATAGTGTTATACTTGCCATTCTCAAAAGAGGATATGATCGTCCACAAGTGAATGTCAGTACTCTCCATGCGAGAGTAATATCTACAGGGCCATCCTTAGCTAGTGAGGACCACTCTCATGAACATAGTGTTATACCTGCCATCCTCAAGAGAGGATACTATCATCCACAAGTGAATGTTGGACCTTGTTAGCATCTTCAGGAGCACTTGGCCTCTTTCATGCTGGAGCATCATTGTCATCCCATCATCGATGTCAGTCTCATCATCACTTCCCATTTTTCGAGAGGATCCATATTATCAACCTGCTCCCCTTTGTCCAAGGAGGGTTCATGTTTTCGACCTGTTCTTCCTTTCTAAGGAGAGTCCATACCTTCGACTTGTTTCTCCTTTGCGAATAAGGTCCATATCTTCAACTTGTTCTTCCTTTCCGAAGAGAGTCCATATCTTCGACCTGTTTCTCCTTTCTGAGAAGGGTCCATATCTTCGACATGTTTCTCCTTTCGGAGAAGAGTCTTTTCGAACTACACCAAGCTTGTCATGGAAGCTTGGTCACCACATTAACAACTTGCTTATCGGTACTCACATACTGGAGTTTTATATCTCCCTTCAGTACCATATTCCATAGGATTCTTTGTCATCTTTATGCAACTCTGGTTGTCACAAAGAATCACTGTGGTATCCAACTCCATGTCAAATAGTCCCGACATCAGTTTTTCGAATCCATATCGCTTCCCAACTAGTGGAGCAAGCTGCAATGTACTCTACTTCAGTTGTATTGAGAGAAAAACTAGATTGTTTCTTACTAAACCATGATATCATGGAGGATCCCTGACCATAACATCCACCTGAGGTGTTCTTCCTGTCTGCAGCACTTCCTGCCCAATCTGAATCCATATATCCACATAATTTGTAGTCATGATTTCTACCATAGTAAAGTCCCAAGTCTGTCAAGGTACCTTATCACATGCTTTGCAACTATCACGTGAACACATCTATGTTTAACTAGATACCAACTCAAGGTGTTCACAACAAAGCATATATCTGTGCTTGTATTCGTCAGATATATCATTGACTCAATAATCTTCCTGTACTGAGTCATGTCCACTAGCTCTGATGTCTCATCAGACAACAACTTCTGGTTGGTGTCCATGGGTGTGGACATGGATTTTCAATCCAACATATCAAATCTTCTTAAGATTTCCATAGCATACTTTCCTTGATTTAGAAAGATTCCTTTTCAGCTCTGCCACACTTCCAGCCCTAGGAAATAATGCATCAATCCAAGATCTTTCCTCTCGATTTCTTAAGCTAGCGTCTTCTTGCAATCAGAAATAGATCATCCACATACAACAATAGTATGTCAGGTTCATCGTCCATAACCTTGAGGTAAATGTTAGGATCAACTTAACTCTTGGTAAAGCTCAAGCTTGTCAAGAAGCTATCTATTCTTTCATACCAAGCTCTAGGAGCTTGCTTCAGTCTATACAGAGCCTTTTTCAACTTACATACACGAGTCACTCTATTTTCGACTTCAAATCCTTGTGGTTGTTCGATGTAAACCTCTTCCTCAATCATACCATTAAGGAAAGCTATCTTTACATCCATCTGGTGTAGATCCCACTTCATCATGGAAGCATGTGCCATGATGGTTTTGATGGAAGTGTACCTTGCTCCTTGAGCAAATGTCTCTTCATAATCAATTCTCTCTCTCTGAGAGAATCCTTCTTCCATCGACATCATGTTTTATCTTGAAAATACTCTTGGAAGATACCGCATTCTTTCCTTTTGGTTTGGGTACTATATCCCAAACATCATTCTGGTATTCTTCCATCATTGCATGAGTTCATTCTGTTAGGTCATCGACATATCCCAGTCTTTCGCATTCAACCTTGAAGGTTAAAACCCACTTTACTCTTGGTAAAGCCTTAATCCATCTGGAATCTGTCCATCTTGTCGAAACATGTCGAACTCAGAGATCTTCTGCAGTCACTCCCCCTGAAGTAGAGCATCCTCCTCCCTCTGCATTCTGTGCTAGAGTGACAGGTAGCATCCTTTGCTACTATGTATCCATCTCAGGTTATTAGATACCAAGATCCCTTTATCTTGAACTTTGTCAAAAAGTTCCTCTTGCACCCATATGTGAGCTTGTTATCTTCTATAGGTTTTCCATCTTCAACCTTGTAGCAAAGGTTAATATATTCATCACTTTAGGTTATCTTTCAAGCTCCTGGATGTGCTTATCTATGGGTGCCTTCTGAGCTTGTACATAGCCTATTCTGCATAGGTGGTTCTTTGCTCGATATATACTTCTATTGGAGAAGTGTGTCTGGTCAATATAATATGTCATGCCATAGTCTATTCTTTCTGAGACAAACCACGAACCTTGCTTTGTATACTTATTCTTGTAGATCCATATGGAAGACACTACGGACTTCCCTTTAGCTCTCAGAATCATATCCTAGACATCATTCCCCATGATCAACTGTTACTCTTTTATCACAGCTTCTTCCATAGCTGGAAGGGTTTGCATTAATGATGTCACCCAACTGTGTCACACAACTAGAGTGTGTCCGAGGCCTATTACTTTGGTTTGGAAGTCCCATCATACTTTTCTTTATCTCTCGAGGTGGATCTACCACTCTCTTATATTCTTCTGAAGCTCTTTCTTCCGTCACAGTGTCTCTGGACTTGGTAGCTTTAGGTTTATGTTTATTGGAGTGAATCTTGAATTGTCATCACTTGTTCTTCGGAACAAGTCTCATCCTCCTTTTCTTGTAGGTGGTTGTACACGACCTTTTCTACAAGTGAAATGCACCAGTTGCATGGTTAGAACCATTTCATAGGACATATGCACAATGACAAATTCTTATGCATCATGCAACTATTTTAGCTACTACAACATCCATCCATATCTCACGGAAACTTTCCGGATGCCTTCCATCTCTACCATAACATCACTAAGATTGTGCACTAATGCAATATGTCAGCAAAGAGGTTTCATTCTAGATAAGTAGCAATGGAGAGTTGTATAGCACCATGGGCTACTTACCCATAACATGCATATTAGTAGTATACTGTCATTAATGCAAGCATTCTATCATGCATAATACACAACATATATAGGAAAGACAATTCAAATACTTATCTTTGTTTGTTTGGAAGACTCATTCTTGTGCTTTGTATTCATCTCCTTCTGAATTTGCAACTCCTCCTTTGACCAATGAGATTGCTTCAATATGATGCTTGCTTGAAAGCTTTTCTGGAATGCTGCTTCCGGTGGACCTAGGGTTTGACAGGGAAACCCTAATTTTTCAACTTAGGTATATTTCATATTTTAATGGATAGAAATATGCGCCTCCTCAAGGAGAGCTGAGCAACATACTCATTTCCCCAAAACTATGATCAAAACTGCAAGATATCTAATGCCCTAGTTTTCTTCAATTTCTTCTGTAGAATTTCCTGATATTGTTTCTGCGGTATCTCCGAAATTACTACTCCTCTGTGTCTGAAACTTTGCACTAACGTATCCTCACCTGTCCTATTTCCAACCCCGTAGGTTAGAGGAGAATTGGTTTCACCAATTGACACTTATGCGAATTTTCCCAAGGTGACTTATTTCAGGACTGTTCAGCATAGAGAACTTGTACGGACTGCCACATGTCACTGTTTAACCTTCGGGGTGTAAAACTTTTACCACAGAAAGTACAGTCAGTGCCCTATCTGGGACATCTTGTGAAATTGTATTTGGACCTTCTTATCCCGAGATATAGCAATTCTCCCTAGGTTGCCTGTTTAAGGCTGAATCCTGGGAGAGGCTAGAACCCTGATTTGGAGGAATCATATCTCCTAGAATATAACGAATCAGAAGCTGGAACGTTTACAGATGGTACATCAAGAATTTATCTCCGGCCTATAAAAGTTTCGAATCCTTATCCTTCTCCAATATCGAGCTATAGCGAAAGTACCAAAATTACTAGTTTTAGTCTTTTAGGGTTTTCAAGCATGAAACCCTAATCTTCAATAGCTGCAGTTGTAGCATTGTTTCGGCTGCACAAAGACTTCTTTCACGGTGGCTTTGATACCATGTTAAGTTTTAATGGTTATATAAGATCTTATAACATTTAGCATCATAACAACATAACCATAAGCATAAAGATCACCGAAAGATAGACAAGCACAACCACACCGTAAAAGAACACAAAGATTTATCCCGGGAAACCCTCATGGGGAAGAAATCCGAGCAAAACTTCCTCTGTATAAGATGTATAAAAATTAGAAGACAAGACCTTAGACATGTGCGCCTCCCTCCAGCAGATCTCTCTCTCTCTCTCTCTCTCCTATGCGATGTACACAAGTGAGTGTGTGTTCAAATGAGGAACACATCTCCTCTATTTATATTCTTTTCGTCACTTGAATTTTAACCTAACAAGTCAGCTCTACTTAACTAAGTGGGACGAATTCACTTAGGAAGACTCAATACAATATTATATTATATTAATTAGGGTACTATTTACCCGACTTACAACGGAGGCTTTACCTCATGACTCTATGATGACCAATTACAATAGTAACACATCGCTGGAGGAATAATCACATCTCCCTTGGGTTACATCAGTAAAATACATTTAGAATATCTTTTGAAGTTACAATATTCAACACTTATGTTATTAACAGGCACGTTAACCGTTGGGATTTTCATTGGGGTCGAATTGGAGGTATTACCTCCTCAACCAATGTTTGGGGCTGAACCGATGTGGTTCTTAGAGCTTCTGAAGAAGCCAAAGGGTTAAGTGTCAGATTTTTCATGTTATTTGGATATGTGAAAAGAGGGTTGAGGTTATCCAATGATTCGTTTACTCCAAGTATTAATGGGTCTAAAAGATTCAAAGGTGGATTAGTAGGATCAACTGTATGGTTTTCTATCGTTTCAATTTCAAATGGAGCAATATTATCAATTGTTTCTGTAGATGGTTCATGATTAGGTTGATGTTGATCTTCTCTATTATTGTTAATTGAATTTGTAAATGGTTCAGTTTCAAAGTCTTCTGAGTTCTGCTTTCGTATCCGTCTCCGTGTTTTATCGGGGCCTTCAAGTTCTAGTGACTCACCTCACTACCACCGTGATTGGCGGGTCGGGAGAGAAGCCACTTTGACGTTTGAGTTTTTGGAATTGAAAAATATATAAAAATGTAATCAAACAATTCTAAAGGCAATCTAGACTCCAACAGAAACAAAAGTGTCCACACCACAAAAAATTGTCCCTAAGGAAGCAACAAGCAAACTTCTATCCAAAGAACTGACGTTTAGTGCAAAGTTGGATTTCTAGAGGGCCTTCCAAAACTAGTAGCCCTTGAGGGACATTAAGCCTCACGAATTACTAAATAGTGAAGGTACGAGAAATAGCTACACCGTTCTTCAATCACGAGGGGTGCAAGTGTTAGCTCTTGGCTATTCACCCTCCCAAGGAGCTGAAACAACCTTGTGTCTGTCTCAAGTATTGCAAGTGCCCCCCACTCACAATAGCCTGTGTGATGCCCTAGGAAAATATACTATGGTTAGCACTTCACAATTGGTGGCCGGGTATGACAGTCATCATTCCAGGATAACTCACATAGCCTAGCTATCTCAAGAAAGCGATGTCACCCCCAGGACTTGTCACTTAACTGAGATACTGTAATGTGCTCATATCCCACTAAAGAATCAAGAGGGGGGGGGGGGGTACAACCCTTACTAATTCAGATTGACCTCGTGCTTAACGCTTGTGTTAGAAGCGCTTTCCCAACAAGCACTCTTTGCTACTAATGGATTTGAATCTCTTTTAATCAATACTAGTTTCAAAGTTTTGTGGCTTTGGAGTGTTAACACACCATCTTAACCCAAAGCCCTAGCCTAATCTTGTTGGTGATATCAAAGATAAAATCTTGGGTTTTTTTAGATTAAGCGTTGATTTTAAAGGTAATTCGATTAGTTTCAAGGAGTGGTGGTGAAACTGATGGTGTTGCGACTTCTAATACTGAGCCAATCCAATGCACATCTGCTTTTAAACTTATCTTTTCATTCGATGAACTCTTTATACTAGAATATGTTAAGATTTCATATGCTAGACTAGATATCATTAGTGTTCAATTCAAAATCATAGCAGTAGCATGTCCATAATCACTGATAGAAACACAATCACAAGATAGACACAGTATTTATCCTAGGAAACCTTCAAGGGGAAGAAAACCCAACAAAACTTCCTTTGTATAAGATGTATAAGATATAACCCCAAAACAGTTATCCTCCTCCTTGCTATTCCGTCTCTCTCTCTCTCTCCTATGCACTACACAAGTGAGTGTCCGTGTGTCCAAATAAGAACCACATCTCTTCTATTTATACACATTGAGCCAACTGACTTTTACCCTAATCAAGTCAGCCCCACTAAACTGTCTGGGTTGACTTCACCTAGGAAGAGTCAAAACAATATATTATATTATTCATTAGGGTACTAATGACCTGACTTACAATGGAGGCTTTACTTCATGACTCGATGATGACCAAATACAATAGTAACACCTCGCTGGAGGAATAATGACATCTCCCTTGAGTTACATCAGTAAAATACATTTAGAATATCCTTTGAAGTTACAATATTCAACACTCCCCCTTAACGAGAAGGTTATTCTATTCACAACATCATCATAGACAATAGGAGCACAGAGAGACAATATCTTCAACAATATCAAGGTAATACATCTATACGTCATAGAAAGTTTTCACAATCAGTAGCTGGAACAATTACTCTTCATCTTCTGCATCACACAGTCACTTGATCCTTTTTTTTTGCAGCAACACTTCAACCTTTTGATCCTTCGTAGCAACACTTTGATTTTCTAATCCTTTGCAGCAGCACTTCGATCTTCTTGATCCTTTGCAGTAGCACTTTGATCTTCTGCAGCAGCAATCTAATCTTCTCGATCCTTTGAAGCAACACTTCTATCCTTTCGATCCTTTTGCAACAACACTTTGATCCTTTCGATCCTTTGCAACAACACTCCGATCTTATTGATCCTTTGCAGCCACACTTAGATCTACTTGACTCTTCGCTGTTGTACTTCGATCTACTTGATCCTTTTCTGCCACGCTACCTACAGCACACATGATTTATTTGCGGGATGATCAATCCCGATCACTTTAGGACATAAGTCCAAGGATGATGCAATCCTCCATCAGCATGATCCATGATATTGATCAGTTGAATCGTCTACAACTAAATGTAGATCTCGATCACACCCGGTTTAGGCCCTATCGTCTGTGAGGACTCATCGTAGACCATCCATACCATTGAGGTTATGACCACTCCCAAGTGAGTGTTATACTACGGTATCTACACTCACGCGTAGGTATACTCTACCATGTAAGAGTATTATACGCAGAGCAGACCTCAACCACATTTAAAATGTCAGCCCTCATCATAGAACATCCATACCACTAAGCTTAGGTCCACTCCCAAGTGAGTGTTATACTACAACGTCCGTGAGGACTCGTCATAGAGCATCCATACCATGAAGGTTAGGACCACCCCCAAGCAATTGTTATTCTATGTTATCTACATATGAATGTAGGCATACTCTCTATACAAGAGTATCGTCTGCACAGCAGATCTCGACCGCATACAAAATGTCAGCCCTATCGTCCGTGAGGACTCATCATAGAGCATCCATACCACTAAGGTTAGGAACACTCCTGAGTGAGTGTTATTCTATGTTATCCACAACTGGAAGTGGGTACTCTCCATGTGAGAGTAACATCTGCAGGGCCATCCTTAGCTAGTAAGGATCACTCTCATGCACATAGTGTTATACTTGCCATCCTAGAGGATACTATCGTCCACAAGTGAATATCGGACCTTGTCAGCATCTGTCATCCCATCATTGATGTCAGTCTCATGATCACTCCCCCTTTCCTGGGAGGATCCATATTATCAACTTGCTCCCCCTTTATCCGAGGAGGGTTCATGTCTTCGACTTGTTCTTCCTTTTCGGGGAGAGTCCATAGTTTTGACTTGTCCTCCTTTTCGAAGAAGGTCCAATCTTCATCATCTGTAGTCCCATCCAATCTTCATCATCTGTAGTCCCATCGCTATTCCTCCTTGCGAGGAAAGTCTTTTTGAACTACACCAAGCTTGTCATGGAAATATTCAAACTTTACTCGAGATAGAGGCTTGGTCAGTACATCAGCGACTTGCTCATCGGTACTCACATACTGGAGATTTATAACTCCCTTTTGTACCATATCCATTATATAAAAATATTGTATTTCTATATGCTTTGATTTGTCATGGAACATCGGATTCTTTGTCATTTTTATACAACTTTGGTTGTCACAAAGAATTACTATGGTCTCCACCTCCATGTCAAATAATCCTGACATTAGCTTTCGAATCCATATCGCTTCACAACAAGCGGAGCAAGCTGCAATGTACTATGATTCAGCTGTATTGAGAGCAACATTGGATTGTTTCTTATTAAACCATGAGATTATGGCGAATCTCAGATAGTAACATCCTCTTTAGGTGCTCTTTCTTATGGAAATTGAACCCAAGAGATAGAACAATTACACTCACAAAATTGCTAATCAAACATGCAAAATTCACATCAAAGGAGACTGAAATTGGAGCGTAACACTAATCTGTATTGAGTAAGTGTACAATAGCCAACCTTATAGAGTAATAGGCTGCTGTAATATATAATTACATGAGAGAATCGAATGCATAAAGATGCCATTCGAAATAGTAAAAAAGAAGGCTTACCAAAACTAGTCAAATCCACCATAGGTGCATGAAGCAGTTTCCAAATCTAGGTAGATGCTCATGAATTGGCTAAGTCAAGTGGGAAAGCTAAAGAGGGATGGAAAGACAACTCATAAATGCTTTTATTTGGAGAAAATGAAGGAGGATGATGTGGGAAAAAAACAAGGCAACTACACCTAGTCTAGCTTTTCCTTCTGCCTTAATTCAGAAATAAAACAAGGCAACTTTTCAGAAAAAAAACAGATATGCGCTTTAGAGAATCTAGAATAAAGCAAACATGCTAAATTGGGTTTCCAGGATATTTCCCAAGCGCTCCATGACTCAGTTTTAGCATGTGTTGACTTCTAGGACATGTAGAAGGCAACTAACATAGAATGGAATCTTGGAAACTAGGTAATAAGACAAAAATAATTAAATTAATGTCTAATGTAGGTAACTATGGGTTGATTATTCTAACACCCCCATTAATCTTGAATTTATGGGTAAATATCAGAAAACTATAGGGCCCATTAGAGAAAATTTCAACTCAAAATGGGCTTTTAACTCTAATTCAAATTCCATGTCATCATGTGTTAGCCAATGAAATTGTTTTAAATTTGAAATACCGTATAGGTCTTAAACACCTTTTTAATATAAATTTGGGGATAGGTATCATAAAAAAAACTACTTTTTTTGTTTGTATTTTTGACATATCTCCGTGTGTTTATACTCAAATTTCAATCGAGAGAGCTCGTTGGATGCGGAATTAAATTCCGCATCCAACGAGTACCCACTCGGCATACTTTTGATGGACCTCCCTCATACTTGCTGCGGTTTACCGATTTTTGTCGATTTTTTTGCTGATGTTACCGAGAAGATGTTTTCTGGACCCTCATCGATTTTTTCCACTATGTGCTTGAGCCCATACAATGATTTCTTTAACCTGCACACTAAAGATGGAGTGGAAACAAACCCTTCATGTTGCTGCATGTAAATCTCTTTAGTGAGATCTCCATTTAGGAAAGCACACTTCACATCCATGTGATGCACTTCCCACTGCTTCGAAGCTGCAATGGCTAGAGCTAGCCTTATGGAGTCCGTCTTTGCCACCTGTACAAAGGTTTCATTATAGTCAATACCATGTACTTGTGAGTAGCCCTTGGTTACCAATCTTGCCTTATATTTCAAAGGCGAACCATCAGCAACAAACTTAGTCTTGAAAACCCACTTACATTGAACTAGCTTCCTCCCTAGGGGAATATCAACCAGTTCTAAGTATTGTTCTTTTGGAGCGAGCTGAATTCTTCTTTCATGGCTGTTTGCCATATTGGATCATGTGTTGCATCTTCATATGTCTATGGATCTGATTCAACCATCAGATAGCACTTCTCAGCAAATAGAGGATCTTTCACACAAATGGCACTCTCAAATTGAGATCTAGTCCTCCTAGTGTCACTAGGATTTCCAGCTAGTTCCCCAACTGCATGAATGGTCTTTGCTGCCCATGTTTGGTCTTGTAGGACTGTTAGGATCTGCAATCAAATCATCATTATCAGACATATCAGAATCGACAAACTCATTAGTCTCTTCACGTACAATCAATGGTTCTGGTGGTGAAGAAGACTCTCCAACTTCAACTGCTACTAAAGGCTCTTCTTGGCACTGAACACTTCTTTCAATGAAAGCTTTGTTAGTGCTCAAGTTGATCAACCTGTACGCTTTTGAATCTTCAGAATACCCAACAAATAGGTACTCTTGGCTTTGGGGCTGTAAAGCCTTCCTCTTTTCAGTTGGACTTCTAGCCCAAGCCTTTGAGCCAAAAATCCTGAAATGGGTCACATCTGGCTTGTGCCCACTCCAAGATTCGAAAGGAGTCATACCATCAAGCTGCTTATGAGGAACCCTATTCTGGATGTAGGATGCACAGTTTATAGCCATAGCCCAAAAATTTGGTGGCAAAGTCTTAGCCTCCATCATGCAGGTTGCCATCTCCTTCAGTGATATGTTCTTTCTCTCAGCAACACCATTTTGTTGTGGTGTGTAAGGGATCGAATGCTGCATCTGAATACCTGCATATTAACAATACTGAATGAACTCATACTTGGCATACTCACCACCATTGTCAGATCTGAGGATCTTGAGTTTCCTCCTAGACTGGTTTTCAACCAAGGCTCTAAAGACTTTGAAGAGGTCAAAAACTTTAGACTTATGCTTTAGGAAGTGAACCCAACAATCCCTGGAAAAGTCATCTATGAAGGTCAGTGCATATTTGTATTGACTCATGGACATATGAGGGAATGGACCAACAATGTCACTGTGGATCAGCTCCAGAGTTGCATAGGTTTTCTCATGACTAGCTTTCTCATACTTGTGCTCTGGGTGTTTTTCTAGGATACAACCTTGACAGACTCCCTTAGAAAACTTGATCTTTGGTAACCCTATGACCATATCTTTTTCACTCAAATCAGAAAGATACTTGTAGTTAAGATGGCCAAATCTTTCATGCCAAAGCTTGCTTGCTTCATTAGCATGAATCAAAAGAGTAGAGGTGTTTGAGTAGGGTAGAAAATGGGAAAACTTGTATACCTTCGAAGTGTGATCAACAACACCTTTTGCTATGACTTTACCATTCGAAATCTCAGTGATTTCAACATCATTAGGGGAGAATATGACTTTCTTTGGAGACCCAGTATGAGTCATTTGATACACTGACAAGAGATTAGAGGCAAGACCTGGAACATACAACACATTATTAAACTTACCATGGTCAAGATCAATCCTTCCTTTCCCTAAACTGTCAGTGAGAGAGTCATCTCCCAAAACTATTGGTGGACCTTTCGACATGTCAAGAGAGGAGAATGTCTCTTTTGTCGAAACCATATGTCTAGAAGCTCCAGAGTTTATGATGAAGCTAGGTGAGCTTGATGTGCCAACAACCAAGGCATGTACTCTCTCTCTGTCCTCTGAATTTGATTCTCCTTCCCTCTTCTTTGAGCAATCAAGAAGGGAGGTGTTATTTTTCTCTAGGAGTTGGGTCAACATGTCAATTTTCTTCTTCATACAAGAGCTCTCAAGATGATAGCCCTTACTGCAGTATGCGCACTTGCTCATTTATCCTTTGTTCTTCTTCTTCTGAGAGTTCTTCTTGGAACCTGGGGGCTCTTCTTGAGACTTGTTCTTTTCTCTCTTTTGCTCAGGTGACTTTTTAGTTTTTTTCTTGCTTTTTGAATCCACCCTTGAATCTCCAGCAACCAAAGTTTGGTCTTTGGAAGGTTTGATGGTGCCCATCATCACCAACTTATCTTGCTCTTGTGTGAGAGATTCCATGAACTCTGCAAGATTAGGCATCTTCCAGGCTCGAGCTGTCAACTTGGTGGCATGGAAGGTCGAAAAAAACACTGAATAGTCAGGACCAAGCTTAGAGAGTATGGCCAAGACTAGTTTCTCTTCCTTCTTTTCGATCCCACACTGTTTCAATTGCAAAACAAGGGACTTAAACTTGGAAAAGTAGATTTGCAATGATTCGAAGCTACTGGGACTCAAGGAGATCAGCTCATTCTCGATTTGATGTCCTCTCATCTCAACTGTCTTTCCAAAAATATCTTATAGCTTCTCCCACATTTCATTAGGTGATGTCAATCCATCAAGATGGAAAATAAGGTCTCTTGAAATGCTCAGACACAAAAGACCATATGCCTCATCCCTCCTGTTGTGCCATTTAATTTTCTTTGCAGCTGCATTGGGCTCTGCCTCAGTTGGCATAGTCACCCTATAGAGACTTTTTGCTCTCAACAATATCTCCATCTTAGCTTTCCACTCAAAGAAATTGAATGGAGTCAAGATGATCTTCTGAGATTGGTCCATAGCTCAAAAATTGTGTCCTCCAGGAAGCAGAATGCACTCCCAGTCAAGATGTCGAACCTTCAATAACAATTTGGAAGGAGAGAAATCGATCTACAAAGGCTATGATACCATGTGGAAATAGAACCCAAGAGACAGAACAATTACACTCACAAAATTGCTAATCAAACATGCAAAATTCACACCAAAGGAGACTGAAATTGGAGCATAACACTAATCTGTATTGAGTAAGTGTACAATAGCCAACCTTATGAAGTAATAGGCTGCTGTAATATATAATTACATGAGAGAATTGAATGCATAAAGATGCCATTCAAAATAGTAAAAAAGCAGGCTTACCAAAACTAGTCAAATCCCCCATAGGTGCATAAAGCAGTTTCCAAATCTAGGTAGATGCTCACGAATTGGTTAAGTCAAGTGGGAAAGCTAAAGAGGGATGGAAAGAAAACTCATACATGCTTTTATTTGGAGAAAACGAGGGAGGATGATATGGGAAAAAAACAAAGAAACTACACCTAGTCTAGCTTTTCCTTTTGCCTTAATTCAGAAATAAAACAAAGCAGATATGCGCTTTAGAGAATGTGGAATAAAGTAGACATGCTAAATTAGGTTTCTAGGATGTTTCCCAAGCGCTCCATGACTCAGTTTTAGCATGTGTTGACTTCTAGGACAAGTAGAAGGCAACTAGCATAGAATGGTATCTAGGAAACTAGGTAATAAGACAAAAATAATTAAATTAATGTCTAATGTAGGTAACTATGGGTTGATTATTCTAACATTCTTGTCTGCGGTGTTTCCTGATCCAACCAGTAGTTGACAGGCTATCAAGCTTCGACAAAGTCTAGCACTTTGACAACTTCGACTACTCTGACTGCTTCGACAGGTTTGCCTCCACAAGTCTACCTCGACATATTCGCTTCAATAGGTCCATATCGACAGGTCCGCCTCGACATACAACATGCCAACATGCCTTGTCAATATTGACGATTGTCGAACGTCGACATAATGCCTCTGTCTTCCAGTTGTCTGTGACGGTAGAAATTCTGAACCGTTATAACTTCTTTTGTAACTGAACGTAACAGGTAGTCACCCAAGCGTCTCTACATCCTATATAAGCATGTACACTAATGTAATATACAACATTCTGATTCCTCCATATTTCATGGAGAAGAAGTAATAAATTGGTTTGAATTCTTGCATATTGTCTGTGCGCATACTTTCTGTCGACCTAGTGTATTTCCTGCTTGCTGGTTCTTCTTATATGCTTCCACCATAATAGTACTTGACTCATTTTGTTGACTATTGTCCATAGCGTGCACCTGGGAACAACTTAGATCATTGGTATCAGAGCAATATCTTGTTCAAAACTTAAGATACATAACCACTTCTCTCAAAGTTATTTAACTTATGCATGGTCAAACACACTCGCAAACTCAACAAAATAAGCAAACACTTCCTTCGACTTCAGAAAAGATGGCCGAAGAAGCAGACAATAGACATGCAACTGACGAGACAGAACAACTTATAGAAAAAGCACTGGCTCGCCAATGAATTGAAATGTTCGCCCAGTTCAACGATATTCTCATGCGGGTCACTTCGAACTCTGGAGAATCCTAGACACGACCTCACTCCGATAAAATCAGCTCCTTCAAAGTGCAAATGAATCTGGACTATTGGGTGTTTTATTGTCTTAATTAATTCACCAAATATTTAATTATCGACCGAGGTTTGTAGAAGGGTACACAAAATATATGCGAAGGTAGAAGGGTACCTAAGGTGTTGTGGAAATATTTTAACAAAAAAAAGATCGAAAGATTTTTCAAAATGAAAAACCCAGTCAAACTATAGAAATTCAACTACTAAGGTAATTAGACTGAGACAAGAGTACTAGATTATACCAGTATTGATCTATACTACTCTACTCTATAAAAAAAAAAGATATATATATACAATATTATCCTAAGAAAGTAAACTACCCTTTATAGTGAAATCTATTAATTAATTATTCCACTTCTTAATCTATGAATTAGAAAGGCTAAAAACAAATTCAGAAACCAACTATACAAGGAAAAAGAGACAAGATTACAACTACTGAATATGCTTAAGAATTTCAATAATTGAACTATGCATGCAAATAAATAAGAATTTAAATTAAATTATCTAGTTCCACTCTCCTTGAGGGTTCTGAGGATATGCCTTCATTGTGATCGGAAATGGAGAAGGAGGTGTATCAAAATGGATTTAAAAAGAAATAAAGAAACTAAATGGAATTAAATCTAATTTAACTTCTACAAATAGATGTAAACTAAGAAGTGTCCAATTACAATTACAAGTGATAGTAAACAGTGTGATTTATTCCATAAGCAAATGACTTTAATTGAAAAAGATGTTATTAACAACTAATCTATCAATTAAGAAACAAGAATATTTTAATGATTATTTTGAAGTTAAAAGTATACTACTGCTGCATGAAACAATTGTAAGGAAATTATAATTTAGAAATAAGTAGAAAACTTAATAAAGAAGAAAGTAGAAAACTTAATAAAGATGTCCTATCTCTAAATCAAATCCTATTGTATGAATATTTTCAGTAACTACAGAATAATGAAAACAAATCCTATGCTGGAAATAACAATCAAACTATTAAAGAACTAATGTACTTTCTAGAGAATAAAATTAACAAGTTTAATTATAAATTCAATCTAAATAAGAACAAAGTAAACTAAACTAGGAATGCACTTGGTAACTTCTAAAGCAAGGATCAATTAAGAAATCAGAGACAAAAAGGAACACAATTCAAAACATACTAAGACAAAAGGAAGTGAAAGATAGGAATGATTATGGAACTTGATGGATATTTTAAGTGGTTTAGACTAGGGTCCTAAATATATATATGACTACTGTTTAATTACATAACATAACATAATTCAAAAGCTAACAGAATCGAACTTTAAACAATCATAAAACAGAACTGGAAATATTAAAGGTTGAATGAAGGTCTGAATGACAGTATAAATAGACGGTCCAAGTGACAGTCCGGATGGAGAAAAACGGTATGAATTACGAAATAAATCACCTGAATGATCTTAACATCAGCCGATTTATGCACATGAGGATGAAATGCAGAAAAGACAGTAATTACACTTATTTAATAATTGAAATAACATAAGAATAATTTGTGCTAATCTACGGTTATAAAGAGAAACTATTTCCTATTGCATAATAAGAAAAACTAAAATATAACTGAAGCTAATTTACAACTATAAAAGAATTAACAGATGTAAACCTACCCTATGCTAAGTTTGAAATATTAAAGTAATCCAACTCTATCTACTTGCAAATATGAAACTAGACAACAAGCTGAAAGAAAGACTGGAAGAAAAGATGGAAGTAAACTACGTGCAACTGGTCACTTTGATTCTGGAAATGGAAACTATATTAACAACACAATATAAATTATATTACTCACGACAAACACACGTTACAAGAAACAAGGAAATAAACAACATCAACTTACATGAAATCAATTTACATAAATAAAATAGAAATGAAAACTACTTAGCTGCGAAAAGGAAAAAATGAAAATACACAGAAATGGGAGGCTGCTGGTTGTTGAGAGACCCTCTCCGCAATTAGGGGTTGCGCTTCAATTAATCAACCACTCATGAAAATATAGACATATACGCACAGCTGAAAATAGAACTTATATTAAATTCAGAACAATGTTTAAAGAGCTTCTTTGCTAATGTCGACTAACTAGCTAACTAGTTCGACTCTTGCTTGGAGATGACTTTATATAGTTTTTACATGGATGAGTAGGTCGACCCTTTCAGTGGTCGACCGCTCTAAAACTAGTCAACCTTAACTACTAACAAACAACCATGTAACGATTTGTGACAAGGCACAACCTTCTTCCTGATCCTTTGCGCATCGGTTCTCCTCATGCGGGCTACGAGCGTATGGATCTTTGTTGACATGGGCGTTGTTAACACCATTATTCATCAAAGGGGATGAACAATCATGATGAAGAAGAAATAATAGGTTGCTTGTAGAACCTTGGTTAAAAGGTATATTGTAAGAATATGATGATACCCCAAAAAGTGATCCCGTTGTCAAGGATTTGATGGTGCGAATTGAAAGGATAGGAATCAATGGCCATGATTGTCTCCGCACTCTCAGAGATGCGAGGAGGATAAAGTTTGTCCGGGCGTTTATCGGGTGCACAGATCAACGGCTATCAACCTAGCTCGGGCAGATCCACGGTCCATATTTAATCCGCCTTATGAAATCGCATGTTGGTTAAAGCAATAGAGTCCGGCGGAATCGAGTACATGATACCCGATCCAACAATGGAGAGGTAAGATTAGATCACATCCACGGTCGGGATTGATTCTGGAGCCAAAATCTGCACGGCAGATAAATCCAAAGCGCCCAGCGGAATGATTATGTGGCGGTTGATCTGACGGTTGAGGATTAAAGGTGAAGTGGATCAACGGCGGTTGACGATTCCGGGACGTGAAGTTGCGAGGTGGTTAAAGTGACGGAGCCCAGCGGAATTTGGTAGGTGTCACCTAATCCAACGGCCCACAAATAAGGGTTGGTTGCATCTACGGCTGTGGGCGATTCTGGAGATTAGACTTGCACGGCGGATAAGCCCAAAGTGCCCAGCGGAATGTGGTACGTGGCAATTCGATCCGACGGTGGAAAGTTAAAGATATATCACATCGATGGTTGCGGATGATTCCGGAGCTCAAAGTTGCATGGTGGTTAAAATCAGGATGCCCGGCGGAAAGAGGTACGTGGCACATCATCCAAGGGTTAGAAATTAAGGAAGGATCAGATCAATGGTCCTGGATGAATCCGGGGAATGGAAGTGCGCGGCATATAGGGATAGATGGTGGTTGCGGAAAATAAATTATTGTCCACGTGGCGAGTTATGGTAGGCTCCGGAGACAAAAGTGGTGTATGGAAAGCCGGAGTGGGGGCCTATAAAAGACGGGTTGACTTCTATGATTGATTATTTTATTTGTTCGGGAAGGGTGAAAAGGACGGGCCGATTCAGAAGCTTCCAGTTGTCAGTTTCGGGCACACTCCAAGCACGCGCCTCTACAGTCTGCCAGGTAAGGCTTAAACCCTGTAGTTCCTCTATCAAAATTTCCTTTGTAAATTAAGTAATGGACTGGGGGAAAGAAATTCAAGTGTCTGGTCAGGTCGTAGATGACAGAGAGGAGTTTTTAGTAGACAGAGATAGGGGCGTGTGCGACCCCTTCCTATCCGTAGGGAGCGTGTCTGTCACTAAGGAGAAACTATGGTATTACAACTCCTGAGGCAACGATGTATTGAATGTGTGCAAGTCTTTTTCATACTATTTCTCCCTCGAGCAAACCCTCCATTTCCTGGAGTTTGCAGAGTGGTCTGCGGTCAATTACTCCCCGTCCCAGCGGATTATTGTCAGTCAGTCTACATCCCAAATTTTGTGTAAGGTCAGTGCTACAGTCATCCGGGAGAACCTCAGTTTACCTGAAAATTACCCGGATAGTCGTGAGGCAGTAAATGAGTCAATCTTGGCCGAATCATACAAGAAGTGCGAAGCCAAAACCCGCTGCAGCTTTCTGTCTAGTGTTCTAAAGGATGGTCAGTCTTTAGATGGTATATTCCTACCTTATCCTGTACATATTTTTAAGAGTGAAGTCCAATTAGTCATTTCTTTAGTTTGTCAAATTCTAGGTCTGGATTTTTGTTGAGAATAAGTTCCTCTGATTCTGAGTCTCAGTCAACCACGGTTTTTAGTCTGGACGAATACCTAGTTGAAGCAATCCTTTTTCAGCTAAGCGAGTTTCTAAGGGTGTGGCTTTTTAGGTTCCAGACCTACCTGTTTAACATGTTATTATGCTCCAATGTCAATGAACTCCAGTTTTTGAATACCATCTGTTCTTCGGATCTGCCAAAGCAAATTAACATGTTCGAGTTTGCTAATTCAATAATGTCAGAAGTGTATAAAATGTTGTTTGATGAGGAATTGCCTCGTGTCCTGAACGAGATGAAAAGATTGATGCAGTCCTCACCTGAGGACCGCATTGGGGACTGGTTTCTACAGAAAGATTCCACTGTGCTAAGGATTTATGGATTTACAGGGAATCCGTATAAATTACCTGCCTTTTTAACCCCAAGGATTTTTGCTCTGGAATTTATGAGGTAGAGGCTACAGTCTGAAGAAGAGCACTTTTGTGCTTTGAAAAAATCCTCAAACATAAAATTTCCGCTTAAGGTTGCCACTTTCATTTTTAAAAGTAAAGGTGCCTTGGATTTTATAGAAAAGTTGCTAGAGAGTCTGGATTTCCAAAAAGAGCTAAGGGTAAACTACGACCCCCACCATGTGATCTCTTTGAGAAAGCAAGCAAACAAGAATAAACCCTTTGATCACCAATCTGTTGAGGGGTTGGCTGAAACGGCCAATTTACTGAGAGATCAAAGTCTAATGAAGGTGCTAGTATTGCAGTTAAGAGGAGTTTGTCCGAAATTGAAAGTATGGAAGTAGATGAAGAGGGGTCCCATAAAAAGGCAAAGCTGCTTGAAGGTGGTGAAATGGTAAATGAGGAAGTTTCTGATGTTTTCAAAAAGGTTGCCCTAATTTCCATGAAAACAGTGCAAGTGAATCAATTATCTTTTAAAAATGTAGAAGGTGATGTAGACAGTTCAGAATCAAGCCCGACATTTTAGTCGAAAGAAGAGCTCAAAACCAGCTATATGGAAAAGAGGAAACAGTCTCTGGAGGAGACAAGAAATTTGCTCCCGAAAGTGAGAAGTTTGTACAGTTCAAAAACCTCTCTAGTTTCTGCTAGAGATGCTGAGACAAATACATTTAAGATGGCTATAGTAAATGACAAGAAGATGTCTGAAATGGAGATCCGACTGGAAAAAATTAGTACTCCAGATAAGATACAACTGCACAAACAGACTAGTGACATCATTTACTCAAACTTATTGCAAGCCATGGTAAGGATTAATAAATTGTAAGTTTTGATAGACAAATTAGAAATTCAATTGAAGCATGAGAAAGTTGAGAATAAAGCAAATGTCATTCAGATTAGAAAACTGCAAACAGACATTGTTAGTTCAAACAGCACCCAAGCAGTCAAGAGGATGCTAGAGGAAAAAGACAATGCTCTCCAGGTCTTGAAGAAAAAGCTGAAGATTCCAGGTTCAGAGTATGTCCGGTCGGCTGAATTAATGGCTTTGCAAGAGGAAAATGATAAAGTCCATCAAGAGATGATGGAGTATAAAGGAAAGGCTGTCGAGCTACAGGAAGAAAATGACAGGTGGGAGGCCGAGCGGGATGCACTATTGTCGCAAATTTCCTTAATGAAAAAAAACCAAAGTGACGAGAAGGAAATTATGGAGGAGCTAATGAGTCAAACCCCCACTGATGAAGACCTGTCCATTGTGAACATCGACAAGCCATTGGATAATTTTTTTGCAGACGATTTGTTGGTGCCTATGTCCCAGGTGAGCTTGAAAGATGAAGCAATTAAAGAGTTGAAAGGAGAGAACAAAAAGATAAAAGCTGAATTGGCCGAAGTAAGTGAAAGTAAGAAACAAGTATTGCAGGACAGGAATCAATTGCAGAAAAAATTCGATGAGTTAAAAGAAAGAAGCATTGGGAAAGGCCCTCTTCAGGGGGCAAAGCATATCATTTGGGATACCTTGTCTATAGAGATTACCAAGTTCAGGCACTATCTAAATTTTATTGATGATTTGAATATACTGATAAAGTTGGCTCACCAGAGGTTAAAACTGGTAAATGAACACATGGAGAAAAGACCTCTTACTACAGCTCAGAACACATTGAATTTTCTGAATTCACTGACACATCAGAAATTGCACGATATGGGCATAAATGACAAAATATCAATAGTGCTGCGGGAAAAAAGGTTCATTCACAAGCACCACTTGATGAAGACGGTCCAAGATAAATCAGAAGAATTGCTTTTGCAGGTTAATAATTTCAAACAGGATTTTAAGGAGCTGTTCGAAGATGGATTGCCTTCCTTCTGGGATGAGGATGGACGGATGTTCTCACAGGAACATTATCATAACATGCTTGTCTAATGCCGCATGGACCACTCCAAATTTAATGATTTGGAGAAAATCCTAACAGGGAAAACCATTGTGGATATATTAACAGAAGATTTCAAAATTCTACAGAAGTTCGCAATTATCAGAAGCAGATTGCCCAAGAAGTCCTATGAAGCATATATGGAGCTCGAGGTATCAATTCGGGAAATGATGGAATGGGACACCCCATGTTCGGAGCAGTGGAAAGCTGTGGAGCGGTTTGGAAAAACAAAGTATACTCTTCATCCCTAGAAACAGGCGTTATGCGTTGTGGAGCTGATGGGGCAAAGACGTGGAAGCTGGCTAGGCGAAAATTTGTTATCAAGTTGATTTGTACTTTATTATCTGTTAGGAGTGGAGTTGTAACAAACTTCCTAGGTGTTAGGGATTTAGTTACAAAACTCTACATTAAGCTGATCATTCAGTTATTGGTCTTCTTGGACGACCTATTATTTTATGTATAAATTTGCATGTCTTTTAAGAGATGGGGGTTGGAACCCATCGAGAGGAAGTAATTTTTGGAGAACATATCTATTTTTGAATACCAAAGCGAATGCATGAAGGTTTACCAGAGATTCATGTGTCGTTGATATTACAGTCTGTGCTTCTTTCTTTATGTGATCGTATTTCCTGTGTAACACTTCATTTTGTTTCTTCTTCATATCTGAAATATAGCGTTGGGTGATTAGAATTCATATGTTTATGCTCTAGTCATTATTTCAGATATTTTATACACTTTTTCTGCTAAAGTTGATATAGAATTCGTCTTTGATGCTCTATATTGATGGGTTGTTCCCTCATCTCTTCTGTTTCACCTGGATCAAATTGAATGACTGTGATGATGTGATTACCTTGCCTTTGATAAATCTTGTGTATACATCTTTGTGATCTTTTTATATGTATATGACTCCATGCCCAATGGTTATGTGATTGTTTCAACCAAACATACAAATCTTTAAGTGTTGTTTATTATCTGGTCTTGTTAAATTTGTATTGAGAGATCCCTCTCTGGAAGAAAATACCAGTTTCTTTCTAAAGCGGTTTTGCTGTTACCTTGGAGTTTATCTTTTACAACCTGGGTACATTCTGAGTGCTAACAAACTAGCACCATTGCCGGGGACGAAAGTGCATATCTGCCCCGGAAGAACGACAAAGATTAAGAAAGATTTCTGTGGGCAAACAGGAATTTCGAAAAGAAAAGAAGGTTGTATATTTGCGCTGGCGACTTCGTTGTAAAATTGTTTCAGAATTCAAGAACGACATTCTGGCTTCAAGAAGACACACACGAGGTAACTCTGATACCGAAATTTTGAGAAGTTTTGAAGATCCAGAAAAGTTGTTTAAGAGAAAAAATAAAGAGAAGGTAGATTTTCCTTTGTTCGGCCCATCATCATCACAAGATTCTCTGGTTGATCCAAAATGGGAGGTTAATGCTGCGAAGAACCTGTTGAGAACTAAATCTGAATCCGACCTTAAAAATACTGAGTTCAATCCTCGTAGGTTAGAGTCCTGTCTGTTAGGTTCCCTCTGGAGGGACTTGCAACAAACCTCTAAGGTTAGATCATCTACCTCTGAGCACACTCAAAGTTCTTTAGCCCCTGTGAATCCACCTAGACCAATGGCCGCTAGATTTGCTCCCTTGCGTTTACCTACTGTAGTACATGATCTCCCCCAAAATTATTCTCAGAGAATTTCTTTGTTTGATGGGGAAGGTGATATAACCGCAAAACAGCATGTTTCCAAGTTTGAATATTTCATTGACTTAGAATAAGTTGACTATCCTGATGTCAAAATGCGGTTATTTGCCCAAATTTTGTCTGGGGAGGAAAAGAAGTGGTTTAAGGACTTGCCAAATGGATCTATAACAAATTTTCAGGCCTTCCAAAATGCTTTTCTGGACAGGTGGGATGATAAACAGAACCCTCTACAGCTTTTATCTCAGTACAATAGTCTCAAAAAGGGGGGGTTTGAGTTTGTTCATGAATTTTCAAGCAGATTCATGAGGGCTTACAACTCTATTCCGGAAGATATAAAGCCTTCTACAGCAGCTGCTAAATTACATTATGCTGGGGCTTTTGATAATGATTTTGCATTCTCATTATGGGAAAGGAAATCGGCAACTCTTGCTGCCATGTTCACTGATGCCCTAGAAGTGAAAGCTAACATGATGGCTAGTGGAAAGATGAAACATAGAGATATGGATAGGAGGAGAAAAGAAGACAATGTACCTTCTACTTCATCTTCTTCCGCTGATGTTAAATTTGAAATGATGTTGAAGACTATGGAGAAGTTGATGGATAGGTTAACCGTGGATGCTAGGCCTTTCAATAGAGAGCAAGGGGATCCCCAAATTAGGAATCCAAATTTTAGAAGACCAAATCCCCCTGTTCCCCAACAAAATAGACAGAGAGACCAGAGAAATCCAAGAAACCAAGAGGAACAGCCCATCCGTTCGCCTTTCCCTGAAAATTATGTTGCTGATGAAGAAGATCCCCCTGAAAATGAGATTCATCTTTTTGGAGAGCAGGATTCAGAAATATATCTTACTGAAGAAGAACATAATATGTTTGCGTAGGAGGATACAAATTAAGAATTTGAAAATGAGCTATATCAGAGAGGTTATTTACATGCAATGGATGATGTGCAAAGGAAAGTCAGGCTGAGGAATAGGGATGTCCTCATAAATAAAGGGAAGGCAAACCCAAATCAGCCTTCCTCTAGTTCTTTGAATGGAGAAAAAGGGGAGGAGCTACAAAAAGAGCCTTCTGTGAATAAGGAGGTTGAAAATGAGGTACAAAGGGATAAAATAGTAAAGAAGGTGACTCCGATTGATGTGGAAAAGATTGGTGCTGGTTTTAACCTACAAAATGAGCTTTCAAAGCTAAAGATCTCTGTTCCATTTAATGAGTTATTGAGAAACACTGAATACATAGATACTATCACAAAAATGGTCAAAAACCAAGGAGAATGGCAGTCTGACATTTTAGAATTGAATGATGATAATCTTGCTATTTCATTTGGATCAAAAGTTGAAAATATGGAAGATGAAGAAGTTCCTCCTTTCTATTTAAGCCTAAATGTGCATGACAAAGTGGTCCATAATGCTATGTTGGATTCTGGGGCATCACACAATCTAATCCTTAAAGGGGTGGTAGAAAGTTTGGAATTGGAGGTAACAAGGCCCTATAAAGATCTGTACTCTTTTGATTCCAAAAGGGTAAAATGCCTTGGATTAATTAAGGACATGGTGGTAACCCTGAACAAACTGCCTTCTAAGACTATAGTCATGGATGTGGTAGTGGCAGACATCCCACCCAAATTTGGGGTATTGCTGTCAAGATCTTGGACTTCCAAGCTGAAAGGTAGTTTACAGATGGACATGTCATATGCAACGATTCCTGTTCCAGATGGGAGCAGAAGGTTATATAGTGAAAAAAGAACTCCCTATGTGGTTAGCAGTCAAGACAAACTTGAAGTTCATCACATATATGCTGTTGACACTGATTTGGGGTCTTCTATTTTCTTTAATGATGCTGTCCCACATGATGTAGAAAAGACATTGCAGGAGAAGTTTGAGGAGAATAACGAAAAAGAAGTTTTGGAACAGGATGCTCTGGAAGAAAAATAGAAAAAGGAAGGCCAATGGATTATGTACTTTGATGGATCTGTTGCAAAGGTTGGTGCTGGGGCTGGTGTATACATAATTTCTCCTATTCATGATTTCAAAGCTTTATCATACAAATTGCTGTTTGAATGCACAAATAATGTAGCGGAGTATGAGGCTTTGTTATTAGGATTACATGCTTTGAAAGATTTGGGGGCTCAGAGAGTCAGGATCTTGGGAGATTCTGAGTTGGTGATAAACCAAGTAAATGAGAGTTATCAAACCAGACATCCTCAGATGAGGGCTTACAAAAATGAAGTATGGGATATGCTTGGTAATTTCTTCACGGAGCATACAATTCAGGTTGTTCCCAGGGTTGAAAATTTGGTGGCTGATTCTTTAGCAGTATCTGCTAGAAAATTTGAAACTCCAATGGCTAGTAAAAAAGAATACCAAGTGGAGATTATGAACAGACCCTCTATTCTTGACAATTCCAAATACTGGCAGGTGTTTGAAGACGATATGCAGATCCGAAGATTTCTAGAATTATCAGGAGAGTTTGTGAATACTCATTTTGACAATGAAAATGATAATGAGGGGACCCTTGGGGATGATGAAGAAATTGAAACAGAAGAAGAAGATGCTGAGAAGTTAAGGAAAACCTTGGGAGGTAAGGATATTATCCAGCTGAAAAATAATTTCATACCAAGAGGCCTAATCCCTTTAGAAAAGCTCTTTGATCAAAATGATGTCGCCAAGAACCCAAAGTGAAACCTGTTGGAGATGCGGTTGAAGATAAAAATATTGGCACTAAAGGAAATCCTAAAATCCTAAAATTATCCAAGAAGCTACCGGAAAGGGAGAAAGAGGAGTATGTAAAGTTGATGAAAAAATATACAGATGTGTTTGCTTGGAGTTATGAAGACCTCAAAGAATATGATACATCTATCATATAGCACACTATTCCTATAAAGCTTGGAGAGAAGCCTTTTAAACAGAAACTCAGGAGGATCAACCCTAAGTTGCTCCCTGTCATTGAGAAGGAAATAAAGAAGTTATTTGATGCCAAGATCATTGTAACCCTCAGATTTTCTAAATGGGTTGCGAATTTGGTCCCTGTCAGAAAGAAGAATGGAGAGATAAGACTGTGCATAGACTTCCGTAATTTGAATAAGGTCTCCATGAAAGATAACTATCCTCTACCAAAGATGGATCATATACTGCAGCAAGTGGTGGGAGCTGAAAGGATTTCGATGCTAGATGGCTTTTCTGGGTATAATCAGATCAAAGTGTTGCCAGAAGATCAGGAGAAAACTGCCTTTACTACACAATGGGGCACTTTCATGTATGCGAAGATGCCTTTTGGTTTGATGAATGCAGGTGCCACTTTCCAACGAGCTATGGACATTGCCTTTGCAGGAGAAATTGGAAATTTCGTGGTAATTTATATGGATGATATCACAGTCTACTCAAAGTCTGACAGAGAACATCTGCATCATCTGGAGAGGGTTTTCACCAAGTGTAGGAAATATGGCATATCTTTGAACCCTAAGAAGTCTAATTTTTCATTAGAAGAAGGAAAGCTGCTAGGCCATATAATATCCAAAGATGGCATAAAGATTGATCCTGAAAGAGTAAGTGCAATTCTGAAGGTTGGAGAACCCAGAAGCAAAAAGGAGATACAATCCTTTCTGGGGCAGGTAAATTTCTTGAGGAGATTTGTACCAAGCTTTGTTGAGATTTTGATGAATATTACAAATATGTTGAAGAAGGGTCGTGAAATAAAGTGGAATACAGAAGCTAAGGATTCATTTCGGGAAATCAAGAAAGCAATTTTAGAAGCCCCTGTCTTGGTAAGTCAAGATTTTGCCAAAGATTTTTCGGTATTCTCATATGCTTCGGAGCATACTATAGCAGCGGTATTATTGCAAAAAAATGATGAAAATTTGGAGCAACCCATAGCCTTTTTCAGTAAAATGCTACGAGATGGGGAATTGAAATATGACATCATGGAAAAGCAGGCCTATGCTTTAGTTAAAGCATTAAAGGATTTCAGAGTATACGTTTTGCATTCTCATGTAATTGCACATGTCCCAACCGCTGCAGTAAAATCAATTTTGACTCAACCAGATCCAGAAGGCAGGAGGGCGAGATGGATAGCTACATTGTTGGAATATGACATAGAAATAAAACCCACGAAGCTGGTTAAAGGACAAGGATTGGCAAAAATGATGACAAGCTCAAATTGCGAATCTTTGCAAATCAATTTCTTGTCTCACCAATCTGATCAGTTGGGCACAGAGATAGAAGTGATGGTTGATTTTGTGACTTCTCCATGGTATTCTGATATTGTATATGTCCTCCGAAATTTGCAAGCACCAGAGGGATTAAGTAAATCAAGAGCAAGATCTGTAAAGTTGAAATCTGCTAAATTTTGTATCATAAATAAATATCTTTATTGGAAAGATCCTGGAGGAGTTCTACTAAATTGTCTTTTGGAAGATGAAGCTCAACAAGTTACCAAAGAATTTCACCAGGGAGACTGCGGGGGACATCATTCTTGGAAGGTGATTGCAAACAAAATCCTGAGAGCTGGTTATTATTGGCCTACGTTATTCTCAGATGTATATAAAGAAATCAACAAATGTCGGCAATGCCAAATTTTCGACGGTAAGAGAAAGGTACTGTCTCTCCCTTTGAATCCAATAACAGTTGAGGCTCCTTTCCAACAATGGGGTTTGGATTTTATTGGTGAAATAAACCCCAATTCATCAGGTCAGCACAAGTGGATTTTGACAGCTACAGACTATTTTACTAAATGGATAGAAGCAATTCCTACCAGGAGGGCCACTGAAAATGTGATCATGGATTTTCTTGAAGAAAATATATTGGCTCGATTCAGGTGTCCAAAAAGGATAGTAACAGACAACGCAGGTGCTTTCAAATCTAAGAAAATGATTAATTTTTGTCATAAGTATCATATAAGCCTTGTTGTAATCTCACAGATCACATAAGGTTACCAATAATACATACAAAATATACACAGATGCAAGAGACAAGAACTGATATGATGAACAGATTATATTATTCTCAATAGATCATACAAAGCCCAGAACTGAACTGTGTTCTTGTGTGGCTCAACAGCCTAATATACATGTTACAAACAGTTACAATCATAACTACCTGTCGGTTCACCGAACCGACACGACTATTAGTTAAAAGACTAACTACTGTGTTTACTCAGCCGACCGACGTAGTCGGTCTCTCGACTTAGTCGGCTGATCGACTAAGTCGGTCTTCGTTCAAGTCGAATTATGTCGACTTGCTCCTTCTACATCTCCCCCACAAACAAAACATTTCTTCGTCCCGAAGAAAGAGGGAGGTAAAACAAAATAGACTAGAAGTACAAGAATTAGATTTGCAAAAAAAAGGAGACTGCTACTGAGGTGGGCTGTGCAAGTGAATAGTTGGTCTTCTCTGTACACAGACTTCGACTATTGCTGGTGCTGTGATGGAAAGCTGATGTTGAAAGTCCGTCCATGTCTGCAAGGATTTCTGAATGTCGATAGTCAGAGTAGTGAGATTTGAGAGTACCGACATCTTCTCTGCCATTGCCATTTCTGCAATATTTTCCATGTTGGGGCCCAGCAGCTGATTGTGTTCTTCCGCAGTCTCAAGGAGTCTCCTCATCTGCGGACAGATGTTGTCGACTTTCTCCAAGTTGGGAAGGGCGTGCTGAACCGACTGGTGTGCCTCACGTTCCAAATGCTGCAGCTTAGTGTTTTCCATCACTATTTGATCCTCGATTGTCTGCCTCAGTTCTGTCTCAGTCGACTTCCTTCTTTCCAAGGCTTGAATGCCTTGTCTGGTCTGCCTCGTCTGACTATAGACCTGCCCATAATGAGTAGGCCATTCTCGGAGTACTTCCTCAGTTACAATGGATTCCTCCATGTGGTCTTGTAGAAGTTTGTGAGCCTCCGAGAATGCTATGTGTTGAGTCAGGAGCAGTCGGACAGTTTCTTCTTTTTGCCCGACACATGAACCCGGGTCTCTCGGGTGAGAGCCGAGTATCCTAACCAACTAGACTACAACGGAACCAATGTTGTAATCTCACAGATCACATAAGGTTACCAATAATACATACAAAAATATACACAGATGCAAGAGACAAGAACTGATATGATGAACAGATTATATTATTCTCAATAGATCATCCAAAGCCAAGAACTGAACTGTGTTCTTGTGTGGCTCAACCGCCTAATATACATGTTACAAACAGTTACAATCATAACTACCTGTCGGTTCACCGAACCGACACGACTATTAGTTAAAAGACTAACTACTGTGTTTACTCAGCCGACCGACATAGTCGGTCTCTCGACTTAGTCGGCTGATCGACTAAGTCGGTCTTCGTTCAAGTCGACTTATGTCGACTTGCTCCTTCTACAAGCCTCAATCACTCCACTGCCTATTATCCTCAAGGGAATGGATTAGCTGAATCTTCAAATAAAAGCCTGGTGAGGATTATCAAAAAGCTGTTGGAGGATAACAAGAGATACTGGCACACCAAACTAAAATATGCTCTATGGGCTGACAGGATTAGCACTAAAAGAGCAATCGGCATGTCTCCGTTCCAACTGGTGTATGGGGCTGAAGTGATTTTTCCAACATCATTAGGGGTACCAGTTATGAGATATTTCCAGGATCAGCAAGAAGAACCAAATCACATATAGCGAAGGATAAATCAAATCATTGAGATGGAAGAGCAAAGAGGCAAGGCTTACGACAAAGTGCAGTCACATTAGGAGAAAATGAAGAATACTTTTGACAGAAGAACCAAGGAAGAGCAATTTTAGATTGGTGACTTGGTTTTGAAGTGGGATGCTCCTAATGAAGACAAGCATGGAAAGTTTGACCCTATGTGGGTAGGACCTTATGTTGTTGCTGGACAGGGGACAAAATGCATTTTTGCTAGAATATACGAATGGGGTTCTTCTGGAGAGTAACCCTGTAAATGGAAGATATCTGAAGCATTACCTAGCCTGAGGAGGAAGGTAAAATTTGTATCATAGATTGTACATACTTATTTTTCTTTACAAGTAAATATGAATGGTAAGCCGAGTGTATTTGAAGCTCGTAGTGAAAGCCCTAAGATTCAGGAGGCATACAATTCCTTTTCTAAAAATATATAAAAATGATATATTTACAAAAAACAAAAGATGGGTTTTTGGGAGTTATTATGCAAAATAAAAAAACAGGCACCTGGTCTACGAGTTCTTTGATACCTCGCTGGGAGGATATCATCCCCAGATGGAGCCAGCTATTAACACCATTATTTATCAAAGGGGATGAACAATCATGATGAAGAAGAAATAATAGGTTGCTTGTAGAACCTTGGTTAAAAGGTATATTGTAAGAATATGATGATACCCCAAAAAGTGATCCCGTTGTCAAGGATCTGATGGTGCGAATTGAAAGGATAGGAATCAATGGCCATGATTGTCTCCGCACTCTCAGAGATGCGAGGAGGATAAATTTTGTCCGGGTGTTTATCGGGTGCACAGATCAATGGCTATCAACCTAGCTCGGGCAGATCCACGGTCCATATTTAATCTGCCTTATGAAATCGCATGTTGGTTAAAGCAATAGAGTCCGATAGAATCGAGTACATGATACCTGATCCAACGGTGGAGAGGTAAGATTAGATCACATCCACGGTCGGGATTGATTCCGGAGCCAAAATCTGCACGGCAGATAAATCCAAAGCACCAAGCGGAATGATTATGTGGTGGTTGATCTGACGGTTGAGGATTAAAGGTGAAGTGGATCAACGGCGGTTGAAGATTCCGGGACGTGAAGTTGCAAGGTGGTTAAAATGATGGAGCCCAGCGGAATTTGGTAGGTGTCACCTAATCCAACGGCCCACAAATAAGGGTTGGTCGCATCTACGGCTGTGGGCGATTCCGGAGATTAGATTTGCACGGTGGATAAGCCCAAAGTGCCCAGCAGAATGTGGTACGTGGCATTTGATCCGACGGTGGAAAGTTAAAGATATATCACATCGATGGTTGCGGATGATTCCGGAGCTCAAAGTTGCACGGTGGTTAAAATCAGGATGCCCGGCGGAAAGAGGTACGTGGCACATGATCCAAGGGTTAGAAATTAAGGAAGGATCAGATCAACGGTCCTGGATGAATCCGGGGAATGGAAGTGCACGACATATAGGGATAGATGGTGGTTGCGGAAAATAAATTATTGTCCACGTGGCGAGTTATGGTAGGCTCCTGAGACAAAAGTGGTGTATGGAAAGCCGGAGTGGGGGCCTATAAAAGACGGGTTGACTTATATGATTGATTATTTTATTTGTTCGGGAAGGGTGAAAAGGACGGGCCGATTCAGAAGCTTCCAGTTGTCAGTTTCGGGCACGCTCCAAGCACGCGCCTCTACAGTCCGCCAGGTAAGGCTTAAACCCTGTAGTTCCTCCGTCCAAATTTCCTCTGTAAATTAAGTAATGGACCGGGGGAAAGAAATTCAAGTGTTTGGTCAGGTCGTAGATGACAGAGAGGAGTTTTTAGTAGACAGAGATAGGGGCGTGTGCGACCCCTTACTATCCCTAGGGAGCGTGTCTGTCACTAAGGAGAAACTATGGTATTACAACTCCCGAGGCAACGATGTATTGAATGTGTGCAAGTATTTTTCATACTACTTTGCCCTCGAGCAAACCCTCCATTTCCTAGAGTTTGCAGAGTGGTGTGCGATCAATTACTCCCCGTCCCAGCGGATTATTGTCAGTCAGTCTACATCCCGAATTCTGTGTAAGGTCAGTGCTACAGTCATCTGGGAGAACCTCAGTTTACCTGAAAATTACCCGGATAGTCGTGAGGTAGTAAATGAGTCAATCCTGGCCGAATCATACAAGAAGTGCGAAGCCGAAACCCGCTGCAGATTTCTGTCTAGTGTTCTAAAGGATGGTCAGTCTTTAGATGTTATATTCCTACCTTATCCTGTACATATTTTTAAAAGTGAAGTCCAATTAGTCATTTCTTTAGTTTGTCAAATGCTAGGTCTAGATGATGATTGTTGTGTGAGCGAGGTCGTTCTAGGATTTTTGTTGAGAATAAGTTCCTCTGATTCTGAGTCTCAGTCAACCCCAATTTTTAGTCTAGACGAATACCTAGCTGAAGCAATTCATCTTCAGCTAAGCGAGTTTCCAAGGGTGCGGTTTTTTAGGTTCTAGACCTACCTCTTTAACATGTTATTATGCTCCAATGTCAATGAACTTCAGTTTTTGAATACCATCTGTTCTTCGGATCTGCCAAAGCAAATTAACATGTTCGAGTTTGCTAATTCAATAATGTCAGAAGTGTATAAAATGTTGTTTGATGAGGAATTGCCTCGTGTCCTGAACGAGATGAAAAGCTTGATGCAGTCCTCACCTGAGGATCGCATTGAGGACTGGTTTCTACAGAAAGATTCCATTGTGCTAAGGATTTATGGATTTACAGGGCATCCGTATAAATTACCTGCCTTTTTAACCCCAAGAATTTTTGCTCTGGAATTTATGAGGCAGAGGCTACAGTCTGAAGAAGAGCACTTTTGTGCTTTCAAAAAATCCTCAAACATAAAATTTCCGCTTAAGGTTGGCACTTTCATTTTTAAAAGTAAAGGTGCCGTGGATTTTATAGAAAAGTTGTTAGAGAGTCTGGATTTCCAAAAAGATCCAAGGGTAAACTACGACCCCCACCATGTGATCTCTTTGAGAAAGCAAGCAAACAAGAATAAACCCTTTGATCACCAATCTATTGAGGGGTTGGCTGAAACGGCCAATTTACTGCAGTTTACTGAGAGATCAAAGTCTAATGAAGGTGCTAGTATTGCAGTTAAGAGGAGTTTGTCTGAAATTGAAAGTATGGAAGTAGATGAAAAGGGGTCCCATAAAAAAGCAAAGTTGCTTGAAGGTGGTGAAATGGTAAATGAGGAAGTTTCTAATGTTTTCAAAAAGGTTGCCCTAATTCCCATGAAAACAGTGCAAGTGAATCAATTATCTTTTAAAAATGTAGAAGGTGATGTAGACATTTCAGAATCAAGCTTGGCATTTAAGTTGAAAGAAGAGATCAAAACCAGCTATATGGAAAAGAGGAAACAATCTCTGGAGGAGACAAGAAATTTGCTCTCGAAAGTGAGAAGTTTGTACAGTTCAAAAACCTCTCTAGTTTCTGCTAGAGATGCTGAGAGAAATACATTTAATATGGCTATAGTAAATGATAAGAAGATGTTTGAAATCGAGATCCGGCTAGACAAAATCAGTACTCCGGATAAGATACAACTGCACAAATAGACTAGTGACATCATTTACTCAGACTTATTGCAAGCCATGGTAAGGATTAATAAATTGCAAGTTTTGATAGACAAATTAGAAATTCAATTGAAGCATGAGAAAGTTGAGAATAAAGCAAATGTCATTCAGATTAGAAAACTGCAAACAGACATTGTTAGTTCAGACAGCACCCAAGCAGTCAAGAGGATGCTAGAGGAAAAAGACAATGCTCTCCAGGTCTTGAAGAAAAAAATGAAGATTCCAGGTTCAGAGCATGTCCATTTGGATGAATTAATGGCTTTGCAAGAGGAAAATGATAAAGTCCATCAAGAGATGATGGAGTATAAAGGAAAGGCTGTCGAGCTACAGGAAGAAAAGGACAGGCGGGAGGTCGAGCGGGATGCACTATTGTCCCAAATTTCCTTAATGAAAAAATACCAAAGTGACGAGAAGGAAATTATGGAGGATCTAATGAGTCAAACCCCCACTGATGAAGACCTGTTCGTTGTGAACATCGACAAGCCATTGGATAATTTTTCTACAGATGATTTGTTGGTGCCTATGTCCCAGGTGAGCTTGAAAGATGAAGCAATTAAAGAGTTGAAAGCAGAGAACGAAAAGATAAAAGTTGAATTGGCCAAAGTAAGTGAAAGTAAGAAACAAGTATTGCAGGACAGGAATCAATTGTAGAAAAAATTCGATGAGTTAAAAGAAAGAAGCATTGGGAAAGGCCCTCTTGAGGGGGCAAAGCATATCATTTGGGATACCTTGTCTATAGAGATTACCAAGTTCAGGCACTATCTAAATTTTATTGATGATTTGAATATACTGATAAAGTTGGCTCACCAGAGGTTAAAACTGGTAAATGAACACATGGAGAAAAGACCTCTTACTACAGCTCAGAACACATTGAATTTTCTGAATTCACTGACACATCAGAAGTTGCACGATATGGGCATAAAGGACAGAATATCAATAGTGCTGTGGGAAAAAAGGTTCATTCACAAGCACCACTTGATGAAGACGGTCCAAGATAAATCAGAAGAATTGCTTTTGCAGGTTAATAATTTCAAACAGGATTTTAAGGAGCTGTTCGAAGATGGATTTCTTTCCTTCTGGGACGAGGATGGACGGATGTTCTCACAGGAACATTATCATAACATGCTTGTCCAATGCCGCATGGACCACTCCAAATTTAATGATTTGGAGAAAATCCTAACAGGGAAAACCATTGTGGATATGTTAACAGAAGATTTCGAAATTCTACAGAAGTTCGCAATTATCAGAAGCAGATTGCCCAAGAAGTCCTATGAAGCATATATGGAGCTCGAGGTATCAATTCGGGAAATGATGGAATGGGACACCCCATGTTCGGAGCAGTGGAAAGATGTGGAGCGGTTTGGAAAAACAAAGTATACTCTTCATCCTTAGAAACAGGCGTTATGCACTGTAGAGCTGATGGGGCAAAGACGTGGAGCTGATGGGGCAAAGACATGGAAGCTGGCTAGGTGAAAATTTGTTATCAAGTTGATTTGTACTTTATGGTCTGTTAGGAGTGGAGTTGTAACAAACTTCCTAGGTGTTAGGGATTCAGTTACAAAACTCTACATTAAGCTGATCATTCAGTTATTGGTCTTCTTGGACGACCTATTATTTTATGTATAAATTTGCATGTCTTTTAAGAGATGGGGGTTGGAAACCATCGAGAGGAAGTAATTTTTGGAGAATATATCTATTTTTGAATACCAAAGTGAATGCATGAAGGTTTACCAGAGATTCATGTGTCGTTGATATTACAGTCTGTGCTTCTTTCTTTATGTGATCGTATTTCCTGTGTAACACTTTATTTTGTTTCTTCTTCATATTTGAAATATAGCGTTGGGTGATTAGAATTCATATGTTTATGCTCTAGTCATTATTTCAGATATTTTATACACTTTTTCTGCTAAAGTTGATATAGAATTCGTCTTTGATGCTCTATATTGATGGGCTGTTCCCTCATCTCTTCTGTTTCACCTGGATCAAATTGAATGACTGTGATGATGTGATTACCTTTCCTTTGATAAATCTTGTGTATACATCTTTGTGATTTTTTTATATGCATATGACTCCATGCCCAATGGTTATGTGATTGTTTTAGCCAAACATACAAATCTTTAAGTGTTGTTTATTATCTGGTCTTGTTAAATTTGTATTGAGAGATCCCTCTCTGGAAGAAAATACCAGTTTCTTTCTAAAGCGGTTTTGCTGTTACCTTGGAGTTTACCTTTTCCAACCTGGGTACATTCTGAGTGCTAACAGGCGTGAAGCGTGGTGTCAAATGGAGAGGGCAAGATCGAGAGCCTTCTAGAGAAAATACCATCATAGCAGCAGGACGCATGGACAACATAACAATGAAAAACTGTTATGTGCTTTAAGCATTTCAGAATATTCCAATTAACAGCGTGCGGATTGATCAGAGGGGTGTATGGCGAGATGGATGTGATATATGCGTGTTTATCATGGACGCGTGTCCACATGGAGGCTCATTTGGAAACCATAATCTTCAAAACAAGTCTATGTATTAGGAACGTTTATAAATATCACAGAATTACTAATAAAATCATGAAATAACGAAAATTAGCCAAGACTTGCATAAAAGTCAAATACGTTCGTACCTGGGGTTGAATGATAAGATGAATGACAAAAAGTATACCAAGAGGCGACAAAAGTGATGCCAAAAGAGTAAATTAACAACCAAGAATAGTGACAAAATCAGGATCAACACTCCCCCAAACCGGAGAGATGCCAGGTCCCACTGAGCAAAACAAGAATGAAGTTTAGGAAGAAGGCTGAGCTGCATTAGCAGCTGCCTTCGACTTAGTAGAGGAAACTTGATATTTGAATTTCAATTTCCTGGACTATGCCTTTAAAACAGTGTGCCTCTCCTCATGAGAGTCACGGGAAGAGGTTATGGCCTTGTTAAGGTCCTCAATGGCCTTGAATTGTATACGAAACTCCTTGTTCTCTCAGTGAAGATCAATAATTATCTTGGCATATTCTTCATTTCGACTTGCTGACCATGCCAATTCTTGAGTTAGTTGGTCCACTGTCGGCTGATGAGGAGTAGACGGTTCTACGAGGCACTTGGAATCTTGAGGTGGACTCAATTCCATGGAGGGTGTGTCAAGGTCGATAGGGGGAATTTGTTCTTCGAGACCCATGCCTTGATTATATGGAGAAGCAGTCTCAAGAGCAACAGCCTTGAGAAATTCGGCCGAGATACTGGCCAATGTAAATAGGGGCGAGTCAGAAACAAGTCCACCCACATTGACCATACGATCTGGATGATCGGTCTGAATGGTAGGATGAACAGTGGTCTGAATGGACTTCTCCTTCTTGCTCCTGGTTCAAATTTGCAGAAAAGGTAGAAATTCAGCAGACACAAGGTTGACAGGGGTAGGTGAATGGGCAGGCGAAGTTGCTTCTGGCGTATCTTCGTCAATATGCACAATTTTTGGGCTCTTCTTTTCTGTGGAAGGGGTCTGACTAGATTCCCAGTCACAGAGATACCGAATACGCTTCTGAGAGTTGGGGGTTTTGGTAAGGGGTTTCTTGACCAAATGGGGGTTCAATACTTCAAACATAAAACTATCCCAAGTTTTCCCCTTTACCCTCAACTGATGACTGATTAAAATTTTAATAAGACAGTGGTGATATAAGCTACCGAAGGGATTAATGGTATTTTTCCTAACCTGGCTAGACATTTTTTCTAGGCTCTTCAGAAAATAAAACGGGAAAATAATGGCTTGATCATTAAAAAAATGTGCCAACAATCTCAGGTGATAAGCTTTAAAAATGGTGTACTTACCCTCGTAGGTGATCAACCAGATAATGACGGTCAAAGGATCATGGTATTTAGGCTTAATCCACTCCCTGTGGAACCCTTTTGTACCTGCAACATGTTTATATTCGACCCTAAGAGAGAATTCGTGAGTCATCCATGGAAGAAAGAGGTGCTTGTGCCAACGGGCACCTTCCCTAGGTAGTTTAGTGGACAACGCGATAGTCTCCTTAGTCATAGAAAGATGAGAGGGCCAACGTTAGCTATTTTTTCATCGAATCCTTTGACAAACAACAGTGAGATCTTGTCATAGTGGCTGTCAAGAAGATGAAGGAACGGACCCCATCCTGCATGAAGAAACACTTCACAGCACGTTTTGAACTCAGGGAGACGAAGCAAGTCCTGGTAACTGCCAGGCTCATAGTGGATTGACATTTTTAAACAGAGGTTAAGGAATGGAAATGGATATAGAGGGTTGCAAGAGATTGCAAGAAACTTGGCTTGAGAGACTTAGGAAAGATGAGGGAAAACAAAATGAAATGAAATTCACGCAGGTGTCAGTTCAAGACGTGATCTATTTGAACGATTGAATGATCGTGGATAGAGATTTAGCACATTCGAATGATCATGCTATCATGAAAAGATCTTGAATCGTGTGCTGTCATAAGGACACACGCGTTGGTGAATTTGTAAGGTTTTGATATATTCAACCATGTCCAAAGTAAACTTTGGACAGGTTGAATGATACATTTATTACAGAATCCATAAAAATGCATTTAAAACCATAATAATTATAATCAATAGGATGATAGGACACTTGACGATTTCCACGTGTGATTTGATGAGAGGGTAAGGGAAATGATAATCGAAAAGATCCTAAAATCGTATCATATCAATATAAAGTTAAACGATATCATATCATATTGAAATCATAATCAAAATCATAGGTCGAGGTGAGTCCTAATGAAATCATAATGCTTTTGTAAGCATGTGAATGAGACCTAATAATTATGGGTATGATTCAGCTAATTAAACTCTTTTCCCATGAAAATTAAAAGAAATTGACATTTTGACATCATGCCGTTATAACGTTATTATAATTTTCATTCAGATAATCATTTGGCATTCCATTCACACCGTCATTCGACCCTTCCTATGATCCTTCATATGGACCTTCTGTTAAAAAATACGCTTTGCTGGATCTGGTTGCTGCTAATTATGCAGTGAATTTTTCTAGGATTCCATCACACAAAAGGATTATGTAAAACAACTCTATTGAACCTTCAGTTGCGCTCTTCTTCATTCATTAAAGATTAGAACCAAGTTCCTCTACTTGCATTATCCTGAAACACCTATCATTTGTCAGAGGTAAATGATCTTTTTTATAAATAATCAGAAAATAAAGACAGTTCAGAAAGTAAAAACAGTTCTAACCTTCCCCCAAACCAAAAATATGGCGTCTGATCAAGCCATCAATGAAACAGTGATTGATTGCCAAATAGATTAACAAAGAGTTCTAACATGTTGTTATTATTTTCATAAGAAAAAGAACTATTAACTAGTAAATGGAGATGATTCAGATATGTATTTTCATAAAAAATAACAGTGCTCAGGAAGACCATACGAATAATGATAGTATAATTGATGCGAAAAATGGTATAGGAAAAACTAGTCATCCATGCCTCATTTTAAGGATTTCTTGTCATCCAAAGAATATTTTAAGTTCACCCTGGAGCTTGTGAGATTTCTATACTTATGGATCCCATTTCTAAGATAATCATATCCTAGGTATTGGTTGAATTAGATGACCAGGTCCAAATCCAACTTATAGCTGTTCTCTAAGGATATTAGAAATAATTGGCCTAAACATGTATTTGCATATATAGTTTTTTTTTATAGATGAACCATGTGCATAGTGATGCATTAACCAGATTTATTTTACCCGATATTTCTCCGCTACTAGCAGGCCTATTTAGTACCCTAGTGGGTTGATCTTGGTACCATGCAAGCATAGCCCTACTGCCAACGAGCCTGTTTAGTAATCCGACGGGTTTACTTACATTTACCGAGATTCCTAGTTTAAAATGTTACTTAGCATGGACCCGCTGCAAGCGAGCCTGTTCAGTACTCCGACGGGTTTGCTTTGTATAATGACTTTAGTATGTGGAAGCTGGTTGATATTAGAGCGTGTTAAGCCTGCTAAACACATAATTCATATTTTGAGAGTGAACTTTATAAGTAACTTTTTCATAATGGCCTAAATTATAGATCATGTCAAAAGATAATAACTTAAAGTTGTTCCTCAACCTCTTAGTCTATCTTTTTCATAAAAGATCAGTAATGTTCCCCACAATCAAAAATTTTAGTTACTCTTGAGTTACCTCAAAAGTGCTTAGGAGACAAGTTTTGATAATGAGTGTAGGATGAACTAGTAGTCCATAGGTATAAGATAGAATTTTGAAGAACATGATGATTAGAGTAGGTCTTAAGCAACTATTCTAATGATAAATCAGAAATGTGCATGTCTGAATCAAAATACCATATATAAAAGCATAAATAATCATAGAAGAAAGTGGTTGGGAATGATATAAAGAACACTTTAACTTTTCACTATAAATTTCAATTTTCAACAATAACAAAAGAAGAGAAAGAGTTAGGATACATTATGAGTCTTTTAGAGTACTTCCCTTTTCAGATAATATTTCATGAGTTGCTTATAGAGATGAGGTACTTGTAATCAAACTGCAAAACCACTTGTTATATGATTCATATTTGTTCATAACAAAAACATATATAAAATTTATCAAAATTAGGGAAAGGAAAAGGGTCTTCCTGTTTTAGTTGACAAAATTCCATAGGGTGATCATGGGAACGAATCCCCTGTATAAATGTAGTCAACTTGTTAGAAATGACTCTTATTTATTCGAAGAAGCAAACACATATCTACATATATATACAAATGATGACAACCCAAAAATAATTGAAGGATCAGGAGGAGGAGGAATGACTTCCTCTTCAATCAGCTCCATATCCTTTTGTTGTAAGACATTCTTCACAAAATATTGTTTATATATTGGTTGATGGTAAATTCTAAGTCTGTGTCCATTTACGAAAAAGGAAGTTTGCAAATCATCAATTGTCTTAATTTGTACTAACCCATTATCCAAGGCTGGAACTACCTCATATGGACCCATCCAACGGGTAGTTAATTTTCCTTTGAAATTTTTATACCTTGAGTCGAATAGTAATTCCCAATCCTCGGTATTAAGATGCTTTTCCTTAGTAAATTTATCATGCCATTTCTTCCGTTGATTTTGTATTAACATTGTTGGTTGGAGTGCATCTTTCCTAATATCATCTAATTCATTAATCTGTAAAATTCACTGTTTCTGTGCCTCCTCCAAATCCATACCTAATTGTACAACCATACAAAAAGTCTTAACTTGGAATTCAATAGGTAAAATGACTTGTTTCCCATATACTAACTCATAGGGTGTATGTCCAGTAGTGTTTCTCCAAGTTATTCTATAAGCCCACAAGGCCTTTGGGAGTCTATCTGCCCAATCCTTATGATGCAGGTGAATGGTTTTGGTAAAGATAGCTTCCAATACATTGTTGGTTGATTCTACCTGGCCATTAGCCTGGGGGTGATAGGGTGAATACTTACAGTGTTGAATGCCATACTTTGTGGTAATTTCTTTCATTAATTTAGAAGTGAATTAAGAACCTTGGTCAGTGAAAATTTACCTAGGCACACCAAACCGAGTAAATATCTCTTCATATATAAATTCTACCACGTATTTCTTTGTCGTTCGAAACAAAACTTTATCTTCTACCCATTTGGTGACATAATCTGTGCAAACTAGGATGTACTTCTTTTTGCGGGACATGGGAGAGATTGGTCCTACAAAATCAAGAGCCCATTTCTCAAAAGGCTCAATCATGACCTGAGGCTGTAAAGGCATCTCGTCAGATGACGTAGGTCTACCCATTCTTTGGAAACTATCACACCCTCTAACATACTTGGAAGCATCCTTAAAAATGCTTGGACAGTAATACCCAAAGTGCAACACTTTGTATGTCGTTCGCTTATCAGAAAATTGTCCTCCACATGGTCCATCATGGCATGCATGGAGGATCTCTGTCATCTCATCCTCCCGTACACATCGTCTGATAATAAGATTTGGGCCAGTGCGAAAGAGGTCATTATCAACCCAAGAGTAGTTAGAGCTTTGGACTATAATGCGATGTTTCTCGTGTGGGGACAAGTGGTTTGGTAATTTCCCAGTTGCTAAATAATTAGAAATGTATGCAAACCAATGAGGTTGAAAAGACACAACAAATAGATGCTCGTTAAGAAAAGTATCATCAACGACTTTAGCACCATCATCATCTTGAATGCGAGAGAGGAAATATTCTACCAAATTCTCTCTACCAGGTCGGTCAATGACGATGATGTTAAACTCCTGTAATAGAAGAAGCCATCGGGTCACCCTACCATTGGTAATTGGTTTATTCATTAAGAACCTGATGGGAGAATGGTCCGTATGCACAAAAACTTCATAGCCAGTGATGTAATGGCGAAATTTATTGATAGAGTAGACTACTGCCAGAAACTTCTTTTCAGTAACAGTGTAATTCAGTTCGGTAGGAGTCATATTTTTGCTAATAAAATATATGGCATAAGATGCTTGGCCCTCTTTTTGACTAAGAAATCCTCCTATGGCCATGTCAGAAGCATCAATAGATATATGAAAAGGAAGGGACCAATTAGGACCCCTAAGTATTGGTGCCACTGATAGTTTAGCTTTTAAAACCTCAAAAACACTTTGACAAGATTCAGTCCATTGGAATTCTACATCCTTTGTGAGCAGTTTAAACATTGGTGCGACTATCTTAGTAAAATTTTCAATAAAACGATGATATTAGTCTGCATGGCCAAGAAAGCTCCTTACCTCCTTTTGTGTTTTTGGAGAGGGAAGACCAACAATTACTTCTATTTTAGCAGGGTCTACCTTGATCCCTTGTGAAGAGACATGATGCCCCAAGACTATACCTTCTGTTAATAACATTTTACATTTTTCGTGGCTAAGGGATATGTTTGTTTCTTGACATTGGATCAGGACCTTCTCAATATTATCAAGAGCCTCTTGAAAGGTATTACCATAAGCTGTAAAATCATCCATGCACACCTCTATGTAGTCATGTATAAGATCAACAAAAATTCCTAAAACTGCACGTTGAAAAGTGGCAGGTGTGTTACATAAGCCAAATGGAAAAACTCTATAGGCATATGTCCCCCAAGGGCATGTAAAAGTAGTCTTATCCTGATCCTCAGGTGCTATCAAAATCTGATTATATCCACTATACCTGTCGAGAAAAGAAAATTATTGTTTGCGGGATAGGGTATCTAGCACTTGATTGATAAAGGGAAAAGGAAAGTAGTCTTTAATATTATCCTTATTTAGTTCTCAGAAATCAACACAAATACGCCATTTCCCTATGAATTTATTTGGAACTACCACTAGAGGAGACACCCATTTACTATCTGATATTGGGTAGATGAAACCAGCATTGAGAAGTTTTTGTAACTCTTCTTTAACTATGTCCTTCAAAGCAGGATTCATCCTCCTCTGAGGCTGCCTTATAGGTGGTATGTTCAGATCCATGTAAATATGGTGAATACAAGTGTCAGGGTGTATATCCTTCATAGCAGTGTATTCCCATGCAAATGCTCCAGCTTGATTTTTAAGGACCTTGAGCAACTGCTCTTGTTGGTTTTCACTTAACCCTGCGTTTATATGTAGAAATTTTTTAGGATCGACTTCACAAGGTATGGTATAGGATCCTGTATGCTCTTCAATTGAAAAGACACATGGTGTCTCCATAAAGGTTGAGAGGGCCATATTTTCTTGAAACTCTTCCCCAAAAATTTGATTGAATTGAGCAAAAGACTGCGGAAAATCTATACAAGTTGTTGAAGAAACAAATTGGTTCAACACATTCTCATTAGTCTGCTCTTGGAGTGCCCATGAATAATCACTAGGAAGGGAGGGGTCATCGAAATTCTCATCTCCAAAAGAAAAATCTAACCACCACAAGTTTTCAGTTACTGGTTGTGCTGGGGGATATAAAATGAGTCTCTGTGTAAACAACCCATTAGAAATGGTCATTTTCCCATCCCTACATGCTATGAAGAGCGATGGCTAACCATGGTCTTCCCAGGATAATAGGATGTCCTTTAGAAGGATCCTTTGATTCCACAACCATAAAGTCAACGCGGTATTCCAATGAATCCACTGATACAATAATATCATCCAGGACTCCAGTAGGTTATACCGTGGTACGATCTACTAGTTCTAGGATTGAAGAGGTAGGTTTGAGAAACTGTCGCAACTATAAAAATTCTAAAACTGCGGTGGTCATCATATTAATAGCAGATCCTAAATCGATAAGTGTATATTCTATGGAAGTATTATTTACAATAACAATTACGACTGGGCTCCTTGGATTTGTATATTTTTCAATCTGAGACTGGTTTGTCATACACTCAGACATCTCTCCTATAACATGAATTGTGAGGGGGTCTTTCTGTTTCTTTCCTGGGCATTTAATACACAGTTCCTTTATTACCTTGCTGTAAATTGGTATATCCTTAATAGCCTGTAATAGAGGAATTTTGACACAGATATTTTTTAGGTAATTTAAAATGTCATAATCGGGACGAATTACAAGTTTTTCTATTGCTAGTCGTTCCAAAAATGGAGGGATTCTTTGTTCCTGGGTTGGTTCTTGCTAAGGATGGGTATGCACTGGAATATTTGGAATATCCACATCCTACAAAATAGCATCATTCATGACTTCATTGGAATCTTCTTCTTCTTTATTTTCCTCATGAATGACGACTGATGACTTGGGTTTATCATTCACAACTCTTCTAGATCGTAATTGTATCTCATGTATGGGTACAGTCGAAATAACATAGGATGGAAGAGTTTTCAACTCAATGATGTTGAGAGCTTGAGTTGACTTATTGTTTGGGTTAGGTATCGGTTGTGCGGCTAATAACATAGGTCATGGAGGGTTTGTATTCTGGAAGTGATGAGGTTGTTGTACAATAAGGGGAATTGGAGGAACAAACCCAGGCAAAATTTGTTGGAAATTTGGTGGATGCTGAGGATAAGGATGATTAGGTGCAGAGATAGGTGGTGACTAGGGGTATGACTATCCCCTCCACCCCTGTGGCCAATATTGATGATGAGGAAATGAGGAGGAGGAGAATGCTGGGGTGGCCAATTCTGCCAACTTGAAGTGTTCCATTATTGTGGTTTTTGGTAGGGAGGATAATAGAGTGGGGGTTGTAGTGGAAAATTATGATATGCTGGTTGGTCTCTAGGTTGCCAAGGATGTCTCCTAGATGTTTCACCAACATCCCCACTCTTATATATGGCTTGCAACCCTGGCAATGATGGGAAATTGTATGTTGGATGCTCCTCCGTACAGATGTGACATACAAAAATATTGTTTAATGGGCATTCCCATTGGGGATGTTTAGTCCTGCATCTTGGACAAAAAATGCTCATTGCTGCACATTCTTCCTCTTACCTCTTCTTATCTTGTAACGCATCTAGTTGGGAACCCGTTGCTCCTAAAATATCAGTTTTGAAGTTTTCTAATAGGTTCCCTAATTCTATCCTTGTGCCCCCTCCATAACTGGAGGTGTTTCCTTTTAGATTCATATTGTAAGGTTCCCAAATATTTCTCCCAAATTTTCCCCTACTTCTAGAGTAATTTCTACACATCTCACAAATTTGTAGTAAAGTTTTGTAAGAGATATTGCCAGAATCCATGAGATTAAGGGTTTCTACCAGGTCTACTGAGATCCCTTTAAGGAAGAGTGTCCTTATTGCATATTCTCGAAGGTCATTATATTTAGACTTGTGTGATACATAAATAAACCTTTCGAGATAGTCTTCTGAGCTCTCGTATTCGAGTTGTTGTATCTTGAAAATGTCGTTTTGAGAGTCTCTGGGTTTGCAATACTCTTGATATTTCTATGGAAATGCGGTTTTCATATCTTCCCAAGTTCGAATACTATACTCTCCTTATCCCATGAACCATTTTAAGGAAGAATCTTTTAGTGTACAGGGGAAGAGTTTCAGTTTGTGAGCATCTTGTAGATAGTTATAACTTCTACAGAGGATGTCGAATTCGAATAGAAATGTGTTCGGGTCTTCATTACTCTTCCCATAGAAAGTAGGTAGTGAGGAAGGAGGGATGTTTTTCATATTGATATCCTGTGCAGTGTCTAGGATAGGAAACCCAAAGGTAACCTCAGTTCGATTTTCTCCTTCCTCTCCTTTGTCATTTCTAACCTCGTCATGATCTTCGTTTCCTCCTTGTCTCTCCATGTATATTCGATTTCTAAAGTAAGTATACCTAGGAGGCTCCTTCCGAGGCGATAATGGGGTGTCCCAACGTTCTTTTTCTGGGAAGATATTCCTTCGATCAACTGTGTTTTTATTAGGTTCTACAGGGATGATAGGTTCTACTATGGATGTTTCAATCTGTGAAACATCCAAAGAGAGCCTTTACCTGGGAAAGATCAATAAAATCAACAAAGCTCAGGTATCCTACTAGTGAAAAAGTTGTATCATTCAGTTTTGGAACTAGTGGAGGGTTAGGGGTTCCTAATGGCTGATCCTATTGAACTTCTTCAGGAATGGGGTCCTTAGGACCTTCCGCTAGGATTTCTTCACCTTTTATGGCTTGTCTGATAAGATCTACCAAAAGAGTTTCTTTAGGTTTCCAAGTAGAACTACTTCCTATAGGTGTCTTTCGATACCTTTCCGTTGAGTTAGTGGTTGGGGTGTTACGCCCCCCGTAAAGGTTAGTAGGTATTTTAACAGAGTGTTGAGAACTATTTCTAACGTATCTACCTTTCGAATCTCTAGGTCTATTCATGAAAAACTAAACTAAATGAAAACCTACAATACTACTATTACTGTTGGATTTATGGGCGCCTATTATAATAGATGCGCAGGTTCTTACCTCTCGTATTACTGCTCCCCCACCACCACCTTATTACTAAACTTCATAAGGGAATTCTATTTATTCTACCTTACAAAACAACTCCTTGGAAATGATGCCAAAAGTGTTGGCGTGTTTTATTGTCTTAATTAATTCACCAAATATTTAATTATCAATCGAGGTTTGTAAACTTAGAGTTGACACAAAATATATGCGAAGGTAGAAGGGTACCTAAGGTGTCGTGGAAATATTTTAACAAAGAAAAGATCGAAAGATCTTTCAAAATGAAAAACCGAGTCAAACTTTAGAAATTAAACTACTAAGGTAATTAGAATGGGACAAGACTATTAGATTAGAGCAGTACCGATCTATACTACTCTACTCTATAAACAATAAAAAGATACATATATACAATATTATCCTAAGAAAGTAAACTACCCTTTATAATGAAATCTCTTAATTAATTATTCCGCTTCTTAATCTATGGATTATAAATGCTAAAAACAAATTCAGAAACTAACTATACAAGGAATCAGAGACAAGAATACAACTACTGAATATGCTTAAGAATTTCAATAATTAAACTATGCATGCAAATAAATAATAATTTAAATTAAATTATCTAGTTCCACTCTCCATGAGGGTTATGAGGATATGCATTCATTATGATCGGAACCAGAGAAGGAGGTGTATCAAAATGGATTTCAAAAGAAATAAATAAACTAAATGGAATTAAATCTAATTTAACTTCTACAAATAGATGTAAACTAAGAAAATTCCAATTACAAGTATTAGTAAACATTGTGATTTATTCCATAAGCAAATGACTTTAATTGAAAAAGATGTTATTAACAACTAATCTATCAATTAAGAAACAAGACTCTTTTAATGATTATTTTGAAGTTAAAAGTACACTACTCCCGCATGAAACAAATGTAAGGAAAATATAATTTAGAAGCAAGTAGAAAAATTAATAAAGAAGTAAGTAGAAAAATTAATAAAGATGTCCTATCTCTAAATCAAATCCTGTTCTATGAATATTTTTAGTAACTACATAATAATGAAAACAAATCCTATGCTAGAAATGACGATCAAACTATTAAAGAACTAATGTACTTTATAGAGAATAAAATTAACAAGTTTAATTCCAAATTCAATCTAAATAAGAACGAAGTAAACTAAACTAGGAATTCACTTGGTAAATTCTAAAGCAAGGATCAATTAAGAAATCAGAGACAAAAATGAACACAATTCAAAACATACTAAGATAAAAGGAAGTGAAAGATAGGAATGATTATGGAACTTGATGGATATTTTAAGTGGTTTAGAATTGGGTTCTAAATATATATATGACTACTATTTAATTGCATAACATAACATAATTCAAAATCTAAGAGAATCAAACTTTAAACAATCATAAAATAGAACGGGAAATATTAAAGGCTGAATGAAGGTCTGAATGACAGTATAAATAGACGGTCCGAATGATAGTCCAGATGGAGAAAAATGATATGAATTACGAAATTAATGACCTGAATGATCTTAACATCAGATGATTTATGCACATGAGGATGAAATGCATAAAAGATAGTAATTACACTTATTTAATAATTGAAATAACAGAAGGTTAACTTGTGCTAATCTACAGTTATAAAGAGAAACTATTTCCTATTGCATAATAAGACAAACCAAAATATCACTGAAGCTAATTTACAACTATAAAAGAATTAACAGAACTAAACCTACCCTAAGCTAGGTTTGAAATATTAAATTAATCCAACTCTATCTACTTGCAAATATGAAACTAGACAACAAGATGAAAGAAAGGCTAGAAGAAAAGATGGAAGTAAACTATGCCCGATCGGTCACTTTGATTTTGGAAATGGAAGCTATATTAACAACACAATATAAATTATATTACTCACGACAAACACATGTTACAAGAAACAAGGAAATAAACAACATCAACTTACAGGAAATCAATTTACATAAATAATCTGGAAATGAAAACTACTTAGTTGCGAAAAGGGAAATAACGAAAATACATAGAAATGGGAGACCATTGGTTGTTGAGGGGCCCTCTCAGCAATCAGGTGTTGTGCTTCAATTAATCAACCACTCAAGAAAACAGAGACATATATGCACGGCTAAAAATAGAACTTATATTAAATTTAGAACATCGTTTACAAAGCTTCTTTGCTAATGGAGACTAACTAGCTAACTAGTATGACTCTCGCTTGGAGATGAATTTATATAGTTTTTACATGGATGAGCAGGTCAACCCTTTCAGTGTTCGACCGCTCCAAAAATAGTCAACCTTAACTACTAACAAACAACCATGTAACGATTTGTTACAGGGCACAACCTTCTTCATGATACTTTGCGTGTCAGTTCTCCTCGCGCGAGGTACGAGCGTATGGATCTTTGTTTACGTGGGCGTGAAGCGTGGTGTCAAATGGAGAGGGCATGATCTCAAGCCTTCTAGAGCAAATACCATTATAGCAGCAGGACACCTGGACAACAAAACACTGAAAAATCGTTCTGTGCTTTAAACGTTTGAGAATACTCCAACTAACAGTGCATGGATTGATCGAAGGGCTATATAACGAGCTGGATGTGATCTATGCATGTTTAACGTGGGTGAGTGTCCACATGGAGGCTCATTTGGAAACCATAATCTTCAAAACAAGTCTATGTATCAGGCACATTTATAAATATCACATAATTACTAATAAAATCATGAAATAACGAAAATCAACCAAGACTTGCATAAAACTCAAATACTTTCGTACCTGGGGTTGAATGATAAGCTGAATGACGTAAAGTATACCAAGAGGTGACAAAAGTGATGCTAAAAGAGTAAATTAACAACCAAGAATCGTGAAAAAATCAGGATCAACATGTACATACCGAACCTTGAAGGCAAGATTGACACAGAATCCGTTGACAATTGGGTACAACAACTGGAATCTTACTACGCAGTGAATCGACTCTCTGAAGTGGAAAATATCACCATTGCATCCTTAAAAATGTCAACCTCTATACACTGCTGGTGGGAGAATATATCGACAATGATGGAAAAATAAGAGGACCCCATAGCCAGATGGGTAAAATTTGTCGAAGGATTTCTACTCACCAAAGTATCTTAAACAACAGTATAAGAAGTGGCAACAACTAAATCAATGGAAAGACTAGTCCGTACAAGTTACACCGACTCATGGCTAGACTTGGCATACAAGAAGAAGAGAAATTGATTGTCCTGAAGTACGTTAGCGGTTTATCCCCGTACATTTAGCAAGAGATGGAGTTTCTGACTGTCAGTACGCTTGCGAATGCATTTCATTACGCCAGTAAGCTTGAAGCTAAAGAGAAAGGAAAAGCATGTTTTGCAAACAAACCAGTAGGTCAAACATCTGATAAGAAGTCACCAGTTGACACCGACAAGTTCAAGAACCCTTCTCAGCTGACCCTGCCAAATCCCGATCATCAAAAGAAGAACTTTCAGAAAGATAAGAGGGATTGCAGCAAACAAGATCCTACCCTTAAATGGTGTGATTATCACAGTTCAACATGGCATGATACATCAGAATGCAAAGCTCGAAAGACATTTTTGGAAAATTTTTCAACATCTGACTTGTCCAATAGAACCCTAGTAGAATATGATTCAGATGCATCAACCCTCTTAGCTTCGACCTTAACCACTCCGACAGCCTCGACTATCATCGACAAGGAGGAACGAGAGTGCATATTCCATACATAGATATGGGTTTAGAAAAATCAATTACATATGATTGTGGATAATGGTAGTGAGAAGAACTTTGTTTCTGAGGACCTTGTGAAGAAATTAGGTCTTATCACCACTCCACATCCTGAGCCTTACAATATCAGTTGGATGAAGGATAGACAAGAACTAGGGATTACACGCTAATGCCGACTCACCTACTTCATTAATCCTTTTGAATATGAAGTACTCTGTGACGTGGCACCGCTTTCTATAGCCGATTCCTTGTTCGAAAAAACTTACCTATGGGATCGACATGGTACATATCAGTCACGAACTTAGAAGGTGATTGTCAAAATCCGAAATCAATGGTATGGCATACCAGAGTGATAACCCACATCAACGGTTGCTATGATATCTTCCAAACAAACAAATAAGCTTATCAATCATGCTAAAAATTTCACATTAATCATGATAAAGCCTCAACAGTCCTGGAAGAATGCAGAAACAAGTCGACTCACTTACCTACATAGCTTCTAACAACTAGAACAGATCAATCACATTCTTGAAGAATACCAAAATGCATTTCAAGCACCAAATGGAGTACCTCTTCATTGTCAGGTAAAACACTCCATTGAACTTGTTCCTAGTTCTTCATTACCTGACGCATATGTTTACAGAAGATCCATTCTTGAAAATGAAGAGATTCGCAGGAAAATCTAGGATTTGATCGACAAGGGTCATATCCACCCCAACTCGTTTCCTTGTGGAAGTCCAGTCGTCCTAGTTCTAAAGAAATATGGGACTTGGTGCATGTGCATCGACTATCGGGCTTTCAACAAAATTTTAGTGAAGAACATATACCCTCTTCCATGGATAGATGAACACATCGAAAATCTGAAAGGTGTTAAGTTCTTTACAAAACTCGACCTCTAGTCGGGATACCACCAAATTCCAATTGAGTCCACTGATGTATGGAAAATGAATTTCAAGACCAAGGAAGGATTGTTTGAATGGTTAGTCATGCCTTTCGGCTTAACCAATGCACCTGCAACCTTCATGAGATATATGGATGACCTTCTATGACCTTTCATCGGTAAGTGTGTCATTGTCTATCTCAACAATATCTTGATTTGCAGTCGATCATGGGAAGAACATGTTAAACAACTTCTAAAAGTCTTTGACAATCTCCAGCAACATTGACTATATATGAACATGGACAAATGCTCATTCATGATGACAAACATCAAATATTTGGGGTATGTAATTGACTCTGTAGGCATTCATGTCGACCCAAAAAAATTATAGATCCTCAAATATTGGTTCATTCCTCAAAAAATTCATGAACTAAAAAGTTTTCTTGGTTTTGTAAATTTCTATCGACGATTCATACTTGGCTTCAGCCACATTGCATGGCCTTTGAATCAGTTGACAAAAGGAAATGGGAAATCTATCTTCAAATGGACATTGATACAACAAAAAGCTTTTGAACAACTCAAAAACAAGCTTTGTACTACACTAGTGCTTGTGTTACCTAATTTGCATCAGCCCTTTGAGATTGAGACAAATGCATCGGACTATGACCTCGGTGCAGTGATCACTCAGCCAGGTCACACAGTCATGTTTCATTATGAGACTTTCAGTGACACAGTTAGAAGGTACTCTATGTATGAAAAGGATCTATACGCCATTGTGTAAGCTCTTAAGCAATGGAGACACTACATTCTTGGAAAGGAAATGACCATCTTCACTGACCATAAACGTTTGTAGTTCGCTTCGTCCCAGTTGAAACTACAGAAAACTCGACAACTCAAGTGGATTAATTACTTGCAACAATTTTAGTTGGTAATTAAGTATCGGAAAGGCAAAGCCAATGCCGCAACTGATTGTCTCAGCAAACCACCCATTACTCTACTGTCTATAGTAATGAGTATGTAGGGTTATGACACCACTACTTGGCCACAATTGTATTCGATAGATTGAGATTTCTCCACAATTTATCGACAGCTTTAGACACACACATTGTCTACTACTGACTACTTCCTAAAGGACACCTTGCTATACAAGCTTGGAAACCTTTGTATACCAACTGGTGAGCACCGACAGAATCTCATTTGGGGCACGCACTACAACAAGACTGCAGGACATTTTGGAGTCACAAAACTACTTGTTACCCTCCAAAAGCATTTCTACTGGCCTTCACTTAAATATGACATCAACAAGTACATTCGATCATGCGTTGTTTGTTCCATTGCTTAACCGCCAAATTGAATACAAGGACTGTGCACACCCCTTCTAGTTCCTATTCAACCATGGGAATCTATTTCTATGGACTAATTCACGGGATATCCTACTACCAAACATTAGCATGACACGATATTAGTAGTATTCGACAGATTTTCCAAGATGGATATACTCATACCATGCAATAAGACTATGACAACACAGTAGACTGCTCAGCTCTTCTTTGAACATGTGTGGAAACATTATGGCCTCCTGATGACCATTATTTTCGACAGAGATGCTATATTTGTCAGCACCTTTTGGAAAACCCTCTGGAAACAAATTGACCCAAGAATTTATTTGTTGACAGCCTTCCATTCGCAGAGAGACAGAAAAGCGAAAGTTGTAAATCACTTAGTCATACAACTGCTTTGCATGTACATCGACAAGCATCGTCGAACATGGAATGAAAACCTTCTATACATAAAACACAACTACAATCACGCTCACCACAAATCTACAAGAAAGAATCCATTCGATATCTGTTATGGATTTCAACCCTTAGCACCTATTGACTTAATCAGTTCCTTAACACAGTTGAACGACACCGACTTCTAAGGATGAGAAGTGGAGAAAGAAATCAAGTTTAGAGATCAAATCTACAACATTCAGAAGAAAGCACATGAAATATTGCAATGAGCGAATGCAAAAGCTAACGCCGAACATGATAAGCATTGTATTCCTCATTCATTCCAAATTGGGGATCAGGTCTAGTTACATCTAAAGAAGGAGCACTTCACTAGTCCATATAGAAATATGAAACCCTTGCGATATGGTCCACATACTATCCTTAAACAGATTGGAGAAAATGATTTTCAGCTCGACATTCCTCCATGCCTTGGCCTACATCCAATTTTCAATGTATATCTACTTCAACCATACCATGCACCATTATTGGAATAGAACAACTTGCAGGCAGTAGAACCCGAAGAAATCCATCCAGATATTTAGGAACTTCTTCTTTGTGACACCATTGTGGGATGACGCATACGCCATACAAGGAAGAACTCCATTCCCTTGTTTCAAGTGGATAAATCCAAAGAGCTCCTTGTGTAAGGAAAATGGTACTCCGCTACTGAAGTGGCCAACAAGTTTCATCACCTGAACAAATACACAATGGACACCATTGTTTCTTCAAGAAGGAGGAATGATCCAACCAGTAGTTGGTAGGCTGTAAAGCTTCGACAAAGTCTAGCACTTCAATAGATTCGACTACTCTGACTACTTCAACAGGTTCTCCTCGACAGGTCTTCCTCGACATATTCACTTCGATAGTTTCATCTCAACAGGTCCTCCTAGACATACAACATACCAACATGACTTGTCAATATCGACGATTGTCGAATGTCGATAGAATGCCTCTCTCTTCCAGTCGTCTGCGACGATTGAAATTCTGAACCGTTATAACTTCCTTTGTAACTGAATGTAACGGGTAGTCACCCAAGCATCTCGACATCCTATATAAGCATGTACACTAATGTAATATGCAACATTCCAATTCCCCCATATTTCATGGGGAAGAAGTAATAAATTGGTTCGAATTCTTGCATATTGTTTGTGTTCATACTTCCTGTTGACCTAGTGTATTTTATGCTTGTTGGTTATTCTTATATGCTTCTGCCATAACAATACTTGGCTCATTCAGTCGATTGTTGGCCCCAGCATGCACCTAGGCACAACTTGGATCATTTCCTGCCCAATATAAATCCGTATATCCACACAATCTGTAGTCATGATCTCTACCATAGTAAAGTCCCAAATCTATTGTGCCTTTAAGGTACCTCATCACATGCTTTGCAGCTATCAGGTGAACCTGTCTAGGTTTAACTAAATACTGACTTAATGCATTCACAACAAAGCATATATATAGCCTTTTGTTCGTCAGATACATTAATGACCCAATAATCTGTTTGTACTTAGTCATATCCATTAACTCTGATGTCTCATCGGACACTAGCTTGAAGTTGGTGTCCATGGGCGTGGCCATGGATTTATAATCCAACATATCAAATCTTTTCAATATTTCTACTACATACTTTCCCTGATTTAGAAAGATTCCTTCTGGGCTCTGCCACACTTCCAGTCCTGGGAAATAATGCATCAATCCAAGATCTTTCATCTCGAATTCTTCAGCTAGCTTCTTCTTGCAATATTTGATTTGTTTCTCATTTCTAGTCAAAAATAGATCATCCACATACATTAATAGTATGACTAGGTCATCATCCATAATATTCATATACAGGTTAGGATCAAATTTACTCTTGGTAAACACCATGGTTGTCAAGAAGCTATCTATTCTTCTATACCAAACTCTAGGAGATTGCTTCAGTCCATACAGATCCTTTTTCAACTTGCATACATGAGTCACTCTATCTTCGACTTCAAATTCTTGTGGTTGTTCAGTGTAAACCTATTCCTCAATCACACCATTAAGGAAGGTTGTCCTTACATCCATCTAGTGTAAGTCCTACTTCATCAGGGAAGCAAGTGCCATGGTAGTTCTGATGGAAGTGTACCTTGCTACTGGAGCAAAAGTCTTTTCATAATCAATCCCCTCTTTCTGAGAGAATCTTCTAGCCACAAATCTTGCTTTTTACTTTTCCATACTTCCATCAGCAGCATGTTTTATCTTGTAGATCCATTTCGAAGATACGGCACTCTTGTTTTATGGTTTGGGTACTATATCCCAAACATCATTGTTCATGATCGACCGGTATTCTTCCGTCATTTCTTCAACCCATTCTTTCTTCTGAGTAGCTTCCTCATAACTGGTGGGTTCTTGATCTACAAGGTCACACATCAAAGATACATAACTGGAATATGGCTTTGATCTTTTGCTAGTTCTTGTGGATCCTTCTGGAGCTCCATATCTCTTTGCTTCTTGTATGATTTCTCGTACCCAAGCATGTTTTATTTTTCTAGAGATATCCATAGTAGGGGGTTCCTGAGGTTATAGCATGTCATGATCTTCTAATGCTACTATTTTAGGAGAGGGTTCAACTTCTATCCTTATGGGAGGTACATCCTCTTCATTTACTTCTTCAAGCTGACACCTTCTAGATTTCTTAAGAGCTGTCTCTTCATCAAATGTTACATCCCTACTAATATCGATACGATGGAATCCTGAGATGTATATCCTAAAGGAATTGAGACTTCACAATATCCTACAAATACTCCCTTCTTCCAGAAGGATCCAATTTGGTTCTCTTCTCTTTCTGAATATGTACATATACTGGACAACTAAATATCTTGATATGGCTCACTTCAGGTTTCTTCCCCGTATACATTTCTTCAGGAGTCTTGAATCCAAGAGCACTGTGAGATAATCTATTATGCACATATACAGTTGTTCTTGCTGCTTCAGCCCATATGTGCATGGGGAGGTCTTGGTCATGAATCATGGTCTTTACTGCTTCCATAATAGTTCTATTCTTTCTTTCTGCAACACCATTTTGTTGGGGATTATAGGGAGTGGTTAGTTCCCTCTTGATTCTTGCCTCCTTACAGAATGCTTCAAATTCCTTTGAAGTGTATTCTCCACCATTATATGTTCTCAGTGTCTTGATATTCTTTTATGAAATGTTGTCTATTAAGGATTTGAGTTCCTTGAATTTGCCGAACACTTCACTCTTGTTCTTCAAGAATTATATCCAAGTCTTTCTTGAATAATCATCAATAAATGTGACATAATATTCATATCCACTTAAGGATATAGAGGGCATAGGACCACACACATCAGAATGAATTAGTTCTAATGTGCATTTGGTCTTTCTTTCACTTTTTGGAAAGGGATTCTTAGTTTTCTTTCCACTTGCACATCCTTTGCAAGTACCCTCATGATAAATCTTCAGATATGGTAACCTTGTTACCACCTTTCTAACATAGGGCAATGCTTTGTAGTTGATGTGAGCAAGCCTTCTATGTCACAGTGCACTTGTGTTTATATAGTCCTACTTCTTATTCTCCAATGACCACAACATCTTCAAGTGTCTTTACTTTGGACCACATCAGTACTTGTCCATCTATAAAAGCATCTCTATATCCTTTCTTATCCAGAGCTGACATGGAAAGTAAGTTCTTTTTCAAACTTGGTACATACAGTACTTCCTTCATCTTCATGGAAGTCCCAGAGCCAAGCTTGTATCTTGATTCACCAATACCTTTGGTGGGATATTGATAGTCATCTCCCAATGATACTTTCTAGGGATATTTCTTCTCTTCAAGTATTGACAGAGTTTCCTTCTTCCCTGTCATATGCTTTGAGGCACCACTATAAATAAGCCATGTGTCTTCTCTAGGTGTTACATACCCAGAGAGTGTAGAGAATAGTACATATTCATCTACATCTTCTTCTTTTCTTAATCTCTTGCGAGGTCTTTCTTCTTCATTCTCATGTCCATCTAGATGAGCATGATGTCTCTTATTGTTGTTGTTCTTCTTTGGTGATGGACACTCTTTGGCTAGGTGTCCTATCTTATGAAATTTGTAGCATTGATACTTTGAGTAATCCTTCTTCTTCTTTTGAAACATCTTATTAGAAGGTTTTTTATTAGTCTTATTGAAGTTTGATTGCTTCCTTTCTTTTGTATGGGTGGCTAGAGCTTGGTAATCTTCTCTGAGTAGAGCTTCTATGTTGGCTACTCTAGCTTCTTCTTGAATGCAGTGTTCCCATACTATGTCAAAAATCATACTTTCTTTTTTGGCACACAAAGTATATATGAATGAGTCTCAAGGTCTAGTGAGACCATTGAGAGGAGTCATAACTAGTTCATCCGCATCAAGGGTGTCTCTAATAGCACTTAGTTGTTCTCTGAACTGGGAGACCCTTGTGAAGTAATCTTGAATTGATTCTCCTTTGCTCATCTTGTTTCCCTTCAGTTGAGATATCATATTCATATTTCTGTTGATGTTCCTTCCTTCATACATTCTAGAAAGAGAATCATACATCTGCTTTGGTGTCTTCTTGGATGACACTTGTGGATCAAGTGATCCTTAATACTTAATAGAGTTAATAATGATCCTCATTGCCTTGACTAGGTCTTGTTCATGATTCTCCTTAGCTTCAAATTTTGTTGGTTTTACAACTTCATTCAATATGTACTTCTCAAGACAATTCTCTTCGAGAATGAGACCAATCCCGTACTTCCATGCTAGTAAGTTTTCTAGGTCTTCCAATTTGTCCTCAAGCTTAGTTCTTGGGGCCGTCCTATCCAGTAGGTCACTAAAAATTGAAAATTCTCAAAATCAAAATATGAACTTACCAGTAGACGCACTTGACTGAGGTGAGTTGGTTTATCCAACTACTTTATGGAGATCCCAAATCTTCAACCTTCAAATCCTACTTGCGAGGTTACAACATTGCAGAATTTCTGGTGCTCGTTCACTGCAGTTTTTTTGTTCACTGCCAAACTAGGGTTTGGATTTCCTGGAGATTGAACCACCCAATTTTTTTTTATCTTGGGATCAATAGATTCCCTCCCTGGTGGCACAAATTTCTATGCAAGAAGATCTTCCAAATTCCAAAATTTGCAGAAACCCTAATTTCTTCCGTAGAGGGAGGAGAGGGAGTTTCACCTTGTGAAAGATGTCCTAATCAAGTTAGCTCTGATACGATGTTAAGATTTCATATTTTATACTAGATATCATTAGTGTTCAATTCAAAATCATAGCAGTAGCATATCCCGAATCATTGATAGAAACACAATCACAAGATAGACACAATATTTATCCTGGGAAACCCTCAAGTGGAAAAAACCCATCAAAACTTCCTCTGTATAAGATGTATAAGATATAACCCCCAAAAATTTATCCTCCTCCTCGATTTTCTGTCTCTCTCTCTCCTATGCACTACACAAGTGTGTTTCTGTGTGTCCAAATAAGAACCACAACTATTCTATTTATACACATTGAGCCAACTGAATTTTACCCTAATCAAATCGGCCCCACTAAACTGTTTGGGATGACTTCATGTAGGAAGACTCAAAACAATATATTATGTTATTCATTAGGGTATTAATGACCCGACTTACAATGGAGGCTTTACCTCACGACTCTATGATGACCAAATACAATAGTAACACCCCGCAGGAGGAATAATAACGTCTCCCTTGGGTTACATCAGTAAAATACATTTAGGATAACCTTTGAAGTTACAATATTCAACAAAAGCAAGGTAAGAGGTTTTGTCGATAATCCTTCAAACATGTATCTTGCAAAATAAAATCACTTTTAGAAATTTTAATTTTTTTTTCAATATTTTAGCAAGGGTTCAAGAGGTTGGCTTCAAACATAAGATGTGTTCAATTTGCTTCAACTATCACTAATTAGAAACGGAAAATATTTGAATGTTTAATGTTTTTCCTGTTTCTAATAAGTCTCTTAAACTGATGTTTACATGTAGGATCGTGATTCAATTTTGATTTTTCATGACAAGCATTTACACTTGAGATCCACTCTCTTTCATAGGATCGCTTGAAAGCGCAAGTGAAGAGGATACTCGTGGCTCGACAATATGCTTCAAAAATTCAAAAATTCCTATTACACTTGAGATCCACTTTCTCTTTCACAGGATCACCTGAAAGCGCAAGTGAAGAGGATACTCGTGGATCGAACACAACTTATCTTAAGAAGCTTGAAAATAACGAAAAAAGATCCTCTTATTGTGTTTGACTTGATTTTAAGTGATATGTCCGTTTTTTGAGAATTTATGTGAATTTTATTTTTAAATGATGGTATTCAAAGTGTCTTAGTTGTGACTTCAAGTTGTGTGGCAGGTCAACAAGTTCATGTGACTTCAAAATTCATGGTATAAAGGTTCATAAAGTGAAACAATGTGTCATGTTCTTTAGTTTTTCAACAATTTCCTTATGCAAATATGTGATTAAAATAACCAAATTAGACAAAATTTTTGATGTTCAAAAGTGAAACAAATGACCTAAACGGTAAACATGTCATAAAATTTAATTTATGAGCATTCTTTTAAAGAAAAATTTGGACAACATTTAAAAAAAAATACTTTTCAAAGTGATTTTTCCTATTTTTTCAAGGAGATTCCCAAGCTTTCCAAACTTGAGGGAAAATGTGCCTAAATCTTTCAAAAATGATCCTAAAAGGTCATAATAGAACTCAACAAGTGTTTAGGATATCAATTAAGGTTCTACGAAGTAAAAAATGAACTCAATCCAAGGTTAAAGAGCATAAATCTCAAAATATTTTCAATCTCAAGTCAAATGTACACCAAAATTTCAAATCTTCCAAAAATCCCTAAATTCTGATAAAAGGGAGGTAAATACTGTCTAAAAACTCAGATAGAAGATTCCTAAGACATCTACAGTAGGAGAAATCAACTTAAATGATCAAAAACTGAAGATTCAACCATCAAACAAAATCAAGAACTGTGACTTTCCAAGGAATTCATGACTGTTACTCGCATGTACTCGCAAGTTTTTCAATGCATTCACGACTGTTACTAGTATGCCCCCAAGAATTTTTCAGGGATTCATGACTGTTATTAGCATGTACCCGTGAGTGTTTCAGGGATTTGCCACTATGCATATCATGTACCTACGACTTTCTAAGGAAACCAAGAGTATTACTAGCATTTACCTGCACATTTTTCAAGGCATTCACAACTGTACATTTCCTGTACTCGCAATTTCCTAATAAACCCGAGATCTCGTCCAAATATTTCAAGATTTGGCTGGGTAAAGGCCAAACTCATCTGATCTTAGACTCTAGATCTGAACTAAAACCTATAAATACAAATATCAAGCATGCATGAAAGGATTTAAAAGGAAAGAAACACCTAAACAAGGGGAAACCCTCAAGAAAACTAGTTTCAGGAGAAGAACCCCTTAGCTCCCAGCAGAGTCGCCATTATGTTAGTGGATTATTCTAAATTTGAAGCAATCAAATACCCTCCTATTTATATGGGGTAGGTGAATCCCATTTGATAGAAAACAAATCAATTATCACAAAAATCCTAAGATTTGAAACCTTTTTCCATTGAGTTTGAGAAGAGGAGGAAGAGAGGAGAATACCTCTTCGTAGCCTTACTGTTTGACGAAGTCCCTTGATGGCTACCCTTGCAGCTCCTTGAGTCTCTTTCACACCTGCAAATATCAGTACCAAATCTTTCCTACCAAACTATCTTTAAGAAATATGGGTTAGATCTAATTGCCTACCAATTCTACATTCAACATGAAGCTTAAATAAAAAACATTGAAAAATAATTGGGAAGAAGATTGCATTGATTCATAATAGATGAGCATGTAGAAATACTTACAGCCCTTGCAAGTTCCTTCCTCCTCCATAGCCTAGACCTTCTCCTCTACCATCCATGCCTTTGATGCCCAAAACATTTGTGGTAGAAAAGTGATTTCTAGCCGTCAATTCCTCAAGCATGCCTTTGCTCTCTAAATTGTCCTCTCCAATTCACCTCATATGCCCTCCTTTTATAGGATTTGGATTTGAGCACCTAATCTCTTAATCATGAATGCAGGATTAGGATTTTTGAATCTTTTTATTGTTTCCTTCAAAAAACCCACTTTACCTAGTTTTTAGTCATAAAACTTGATTTTCAGTATTTCCAGGACAATTAATATCCATGTTAGGCGTTTTTTCCACTGTGTGAGTTATAGGAACTGGGTTTTGGCCCCTAAGTGGTCATGGAATTGGTCTCTTTAAAGCCACCTTGTATTCAAACATTTATTTCTTTGTGGAATAAGTTGTGGAATCAGAGATTGAAGCTCTCAATTGTTCAAAAACTTTGATATTCGTGTTGCGGGCGAAGTAGAAATATGTTTTCAAACCAACAATATAAAGGGTGTTAATTTTATTGTTAACAATATTGTATATTCTACGGGAGATGAACATATCGTAATTCATCATACAAACCCTATAAGAACAATGTAGACCATGGGGATAAAAACAAGCAAAATAAAAGACAAAATATAAATTATAAAATATAAATTATGTTGCTCCCCCAAGAGAAATCGGCCCTAGTTAAAATATTAGTGGAAAATATGTATAAATAGGAGGCACCCCTCATTATTCTACACAATAGAACAATTGCACAAGATAAGTTCACATTTTCTGGGAGAGAGAGGCTTGCCTATACTGCAAAAGAAGAATGTTTTCAAGGTTTCTATCTTTGGAAAGCATTTCCATATTTTCTCTTTCTTCATTGTACATTGTTCTCAGAATTATCATCTCTAGACGAAGGTTGTTGGGTTTTCTCCCAATTGGGTTTCCCAGGATAGAAATAATCATGTTATTGTTTTATATTTTGTTTATCTTCTAGTGATCATATTGATAAAAGCAATTAACATATATTGCTACAATCTTATGAAAATATAGCATGGTATCAGAGCAGTGCTAGAAGAAGCCCTTGCTAGAACTCTGTCGAAAACCTGTCGGAACTAGGATTTCATCTTTCAAGGTCTTCACTCAACCTTTTGGAAGAAGAAGAGCCTTGGGAACTGTTAGGATTATTAAGCCTCCCTTGGTCAAATGTCTATTAGATTAATTAGCCTAACTTAGGAACCTTAATTAATTATTTGGGTCCACTAGTACAATTGGGTCTAGTAGGCCTAATAGGGCCACACGTACTAGTCACTAGAGTGTGGGAAACAATGCTATAGGTTAAATTCCACTTACTTCATGTTCATGCATCAGTTTGGGCGCCTCCTAGACCAATCCCTACATTTTAGGAGCTACTGGGAGTCCTGACACCAACCTACTTCAGTTAGTTGGATTTAGTACTAGTTAGTCTTAGTTATCCCCTAGTTATCTTCAGTTAGTTCACAATCAGTTAGCTAGCGCACGATTTGCATTGCAAATGCATGGTTTCAAGCGGAGTAGGTGCCTTTTCCCACCTGCCACACTTAGTTGCACTGAGTTAACTAGATGTCACTGATTATTTATGTTGTTGGACATCTGGGAGTTGATCTGTTGGAATCTAATATTGATTGAGAGACCATGAGTTAGATATTCAGTTAGATATAGCCAGACCCACGTGGTATATTCAAATTTATCCCTAATGCATTTGAATTCTTCCTATTTGTAACCTATTGTAACACCACATTTATTATTGTGAATGATACTGTAAATTCCTGAGCAATACTTGTCTGTTTCCTGTGTGGTTTGTTTTGTTCAGTTTGTATCTTCATTCTCCATTTACTGCAAACATTATTAGAACTATATTCTTGAATACCTAAATGGAATTCAAATTCTAATATGGTATCATAGCCTTCTCAGGCAGGCTTCATACTTTTTTCTCTCCATCGAACATCAGAAGCAGCTGGATTTCCCACAGAAGTCCCCTATGATGATTCGCTAGCTCTGGATTTATTTAGAGCAGTGGAGAGGGCGTGAAGGACTCTGAAAACATGTTCATGCTAGGAGGAAAAGCATGATTCTAATAGTTCATATGTTTTAGTGTAATTGCAGTGAAATTGACAGGTGCTATGTAGCTTGTGTGAAGTTTTGCATTACTTTCAACCAAAGCAATTATGAGTTCTCAAACTCCTGAACCACAGATCCTCACAACTTCCAATTATCTCGATTGGAGGATTGATATGCATATGGACTTGCGTAAGCATGGCTACCATAGGATCATACATGGATGGGAGCCTGAGCCTCATCAGCCAATTGAACGGAACAAATTTTTGAACCATTGTGATGAAGCATTTAGGTACTTATGTACTTATATATCTAGAGATCTCCTCTTGCAGCTAGAAGGATTGAGGAATCCCAGAGAAGCCTGGGATAATCTTGACAGCTTGTTTAACAAACAAGATGAGATTTGGGGACACATTATGGAGAATGAGTTGGTATCTTTACATACCAGCAGTTTTGATATTATTAAGCAATTCTTTACTAAATTCAAGTCTCTAGTACTCCAATGCAGAAAGTGCGAGAAGAGCGGAAGGATGAGAAAAATGTCCTTTCCATACTCAACAAACTAGGCTCTGAGTATTCTGTATTTGTTTCCATATTTCATTCCAAGTGGGAAATATTTCTTGATTAGAAAATTCCTTCATCAGATTATTTTTTCGAGTCCTTAATCAAGGAGCAAGACAAGTTTATTCGAATGGGAGTCATCAAGACCTCCAAAGATCAATATCTCCTAGTTACCGACTCTTCCAAAGTGCAAGTAAAGGGGAAATAAAATAAGAAGGATCTAAAAGCAGCTGACTCGAAGCTTAAACAGAATCAACAAACTTCCAAAGGATCCTTCGGCTCTAAGAAGAAAATAAAAAAGTTTCTCTAATGTAGGAGGGGTTTTCATCCAGAAGACTCTTGACTAGATGAAAGATATATGTGTATAGGACAATATTTCCCTTCCACAAAGAGCAGTAATGTCAGGTGATGAAAATTAGGCTGAAGAAGATGAGATATGCTTGCATGCAAGCTTCTCTCCGTCAAAGGCTTATGTGATAGAGTATGGAGCATCCAACCACATGGTTGCTTCCAGGGAATCCTTCATCACATTCGCTCTATTAGGAGGATGTAGAATTTATATGGGAGATGACTATGAAATCATATATGTTGAGAGAGGTTCAAATAAAATCCAACATGATGATTTCATGCCCTCTCCTACAGAAAAGTAAGTTGTTGAAGATGAAGAAGAAGCATATTTTTCCCTACAGTCAATTTGAATGGAAGAAAGTCTCCTTGAAGTGAATCCTTCTCCTGCTGCTCCAGAAGTGTATGAGATCCTTGATGTCTCACCTCCTCACATGTTTGATCTAGAAGAAGACATTCAAATATCTGTTTGTGAAGAAAAACACTCCTTCAATTCCTTGCAAAAATTCTCCAGCAACTCTTTAAATTTTGTGCATAGTTTACCAGTGACTGTTTCAGAAACGGTAGAGGAATTTGATTCTCTATATATATTGATGTTGCTGGTGTGAATATAAGTAATACCATTGATATTATTTAAATAACATGATATTATAAGAGTGATCCATTCACTCTCATTAATCTAGAGCTTCCAGTAAATTCCTACAGGATTGCATGCACAAAAAATAAGAATTTTGAATAGGGAGAAAATTGTGCATCTACCATCTCGATGGAGCAAAGTTTTGGATCTGATATGAATATTTTTGGATCTGATTTATTTTTTGATTTAATAATATTTGGTTCAGGTTTCAAGATTCAAGATATTTTAGTACTTCTTATAATTGGTTTCATCAATTTTGTTGTGACAAATCAAGCACCGCAAGTCTCTTTCAATTTTGTTGTTGAGGATTCGATGTTAGTTATTTCTTATGAATTTGATGATATAATATTTTGTGAATTATTGGATATTTATGAAGCTATATCATATTATGGAGCTGAAGCATTTGCTCTCCACATTCCCAGGGCTTCTCTACCTTTGGTCTCATGCTCATCTCCTCATAGAACTAGTAAAGAGAGAGACATTCTGAATCTACCTGGACACTTGCTCCTAATAGTTGGGGTTGATTTTACCACTCATGGTTTTCTGTTTAAGGATGATATATATCATATTCTTTGGTGTTCCTCACATGATTCAAATTCTCAAGAAATTTTTCTCTCTCTTCAGTTGAATTCAACTGCTCTACATAGGTCCAGTTTTCACAGTGCAGTTGTTTATATTTCTGATTCAGTTGAGTACCATTGTTCTTCTTCCAAAGAGGAAGATTCCTCCAGACATAAGAATGTTGTTTGGATTCATGGGTTCACCTGCATAGAAGAACCAAGATACTATTGTTGCATAGTAGTAGCAAAAATTTTCACAAGTTTTTTCAAAATTTGTATTTCTGCTTAATTTGAGGGGGGGGGGGTTTCCCATGAGGTTTTCCCCTGTTTCCTAGGTTTTATTAATTTTTTTTTTATTATATTTTATATTGTATTTGGGTGACCTATGGTATTATTACCAGGGTCCACAGTTGTCCAAGTTAGGATTCGGGGGGGTGTTAGGATTATTAATCCTCCCTTGGTCAAATGTCTATTAGATTGATTATCCTAACTTAGGAACCTTAATTAATTATTTTGGTTCACTAGTACAATTGGGTCCACTTGGCATTACGGGGCCACATGTACCAGTAAATAGAGTGCAGGGAAAACTTATAGATGTTAACTTCCACTTACTGCATGTGCATGCATCAGTTTGGGCGCCTCCTAGACCAATCCCTACATTTTAGGAACTACTGGGAGTCCCAACACCAACCTGCTTCAGTTAGTTGGAGTTAGTAATAGTTAGTCTTAGTTAGCCCCCAGTTACCTTCATTTAGTTCACAATCAGTTAGCTAGCGTAATATTTTCATGGCTAATGCATGGCTGCATGTGGAGTAGGCACCTTTTCCCACCTACCACACTCAGTTGCACTGAGTTAACTAGCTGTCATTGATTGTTTGAGTTGTTGGACATTTGGGAGTTGATTTGTTGGACTCCGATATTGATTGAAATACCATGAGTTAGATATTGAGTTAGCTACAGTCAGATCCACTTGGTAGATTCAAATTTTTCCCTAATGCATTCGAATACTTCATATTTGTAACCTATTGTAACATCGGATTTATTATTGTGAATGATACTGTGAATTCCTGAGCAATACTTGTCCATTTTCTGTGTGGTTTGTTTTGTTAAGTTTGTATCTTCATTCTCCATTTACTTCAAACATTATTAGAACTATCTTCTTGAAGATCTAAATGGTATTCAAATTCTAATAGGAACTTCTCTCTAAGGAGGGCACATCTTTTGGTAAAGAAAGAATTCAATTCTGAGAATTTTCAAATTTTGAACTAAATATACAACTGCAACATAAATTAGGGTTTCATTTTTTGACCTACTCCCTCCACAGTTTTGGATCAACTCTACCACTTCTCAACTCGCCTCTCTAGGGCTCATTTATCTATGGAGCCAGTTTTCCAAAACTCCAACCTTTATTTTTGACCTAGTCTCTGCTAGGGTTTCAAATCCAGATCTACAGTCAAGATGATCACCATGAATGTTTAAGATCACTTGGAAGGAGCTTCCAACTTCATCCCCTGGAAGTCTAGAGTTCTTCTTCTACTAGAAGAAAATGACCTATTATAGTGTGTAAATGAAAAGGTCCCAGAATCAGAATCCGAAGACGACAAATATCGCTAGAGGAACATTGATGCCAAAATAAAAAGGATTTTGGTGGACTCAGTTAGAGACCACTTGGTTCCTCAGATCTCAGAAAATACGACAATGAGGAAGATGTTCAAAACCTTAAAGAAGCTATTTGAACATAGTAGCATTAATGTGACTCTCACCTTGAGGGATAACCTGTTGAATATGAAGATGACGAAGTCCGAGAATATTCCCTCATATTTCATGAGGATCACCGAATTTCGAGACAAGCTAAAGTCTAGTGGAGACAATATTGAAAAAAATAATCTCGTTATGACCAACTTAAATGGTCTCCCACCATCTTGGGAGTATTTCATCCAAATTATAACTCGTCAGACCAAGTTTCCCAAATTTGATAAGTTATTGGCATAATTCTCTCAAGAAGAAACAAGAATCATAGCATGCCAAAGACTTCATGGCACTCAACCTAAGGAGAATCAAGCATTCATATCTCATGCCATGAAAGGAAAGGGAAGGTGTAACATACCCATATAACCTGCTAAAATGCATATATAAAAAAAATTTGTTTCACCTAAGACATGGGCCATGAATCTTCCTCCAACATTCATTACTAAGCTTAATTATTTCTGCAACAGTTCTTCCACATACAAAAATTCCCTTTCGCAAATAAAAGTCCCTTCTGCAAATAAAAGAGTCCCTTCACATATCAAAGGTCCCTTCCGCAAATAAAAACTCCCTTCCGTAATTCTGCTTCCGCAATGCGGATTGCGGAAATCACTTAATTCTTTTATAATCTTATGCTTCCTCATTTTCACTTCCGAAATATGAATTGCGGAACCCCATTCATTTTACTCAATTTTATTTTCCGCTTTCCGCATTCCACAATGCAGATTGCTGATTGCTGAAACCTTTACACTTTAATAGTTTTCTTCCACTTTACGCATTTCGCAATGCGGATTGTGGAAACCTTCGATCCTTAACAAATTTTCCCTTCCTCTTTCCACATTCCACAATGCAAATTGTGGAATCCCTTATATTTAAACAATTTTCTCGTTCTGCTTTCTGCATTCCACAATGCGGATGTGGATTACAGAAGCCTTTACGTTGCAACGCTTTTCCTTTCCGCTTTCCGCATTCTACAATGCAGATTGAGGATTGCAGAAACCTTAACATTTTTACAACTTATCCTCTCTTCTTTCTGCATTCTGCAATGCAGATTGTGTTTTGTGGGAACCTCAACATTTTGACCCTTTTCCTTTCCGCTTTCCACATTACGGATTGCATAAACCTCAACATTTAAACCCTGGTTTCCAATTCCACAATGCGGATTGTTGTTGATGTATTTGTCACTTCAGAATGTATTCACTTGTATATCTTATGTATTGTACCCTGATGTTTATTCCAATAAGTATCTATAATGTAATTGAGTCATGTCACACCTCAATGTTCCAATCAGAAGATTCATTAATGTAACAAGTCATGTAAAGTCATTGAGGTTAACCCTCCATTGTAGGTCGGGGCAATAGTCCCCACAGTTATGTGAAGGTTAACCCTCCTTGTTGATCGGAGGGCAAAGTCCCCACAAGTTGTGGGGCACTAGGGTTATTAGACACTCCTAGAGATGTCAGCTCTAGTAAGTAATTGTTAAGTGAGGCCGACATGTTGGAGTGGGTTTCAAGTGAACGAAAGAATATAAATAGAGAGTGAGTCTCTCTATTTATCACACACACACTCACTCATTGGGGCGCATGATTGAGAGAGGAGAAGCTCTCTCAATGAGAGAGAGAGAACAAGTTGTCGAGATCATCTTTTCTATTTTCGGGTTTTACTGCTGCCATTGGTGCTCATTTTATCTCTGAGGAAGTTGCGGGGTTTTCTCTTTTATGGTTTCCCCGAGGAAAAATATTTGTGTCTCTTGCCTCTTGTGTTTATTGCTGTGCATGTTACTCTCTAAGTTAAGATCCTAAGTTAATGCTAGCTTAAATGATAAAAAGTCTAACACGGTATCAGAACTAACCTGAGAGGAAGACATTGTGCAACTGCATAAGCTAGGGCTTCTTACTTTTTGGGTCTCTCCCCACAATCCATCAACAAAAGTATGCTAGGCTGACTCTCCATTGAAGGGCGCATCTTTCTGTCGAAGCGAAATTCGATTCCGGGCATTTTCAGTTTTTGATGTGGGAAATTAGGGCTTTCTACAGAAGAATAATTTTTGAGTGAGCCTAGCATAGGATTTATATCCTAATTAAAATCAAGTTTTAGAGACTTGGCTCAATATTTTTGGTTGGGTGAAACTCCAGGAAAGTCAAACCCTAGTTTGACCCTGAGCTGGAAAACCATAAATACTAAAACTGATAAGTTTTGGTACATTCACTATATCTCAGGATTGGAGAAGGAGAAAGCGCTGAAACATTCACAGGTCGAAGATAAAGTCCTTTTTTACATTGTATCCAAAATTCAGCCTCATATTCTCTATATTCCAGGAGATATGATTCCTCCAAGTTAGGGTTTCAGCCTATCCCAGGATTCATCCCCAAAAAGGACACCTGGGGAGAATTTCTATATCTCAGGATATAAAGGTCCAAATGAAATTTCTGAAGATGTTCTAGAAAGGGCATGGACTTTAATTTCTGTGGTCCTAGTTTCAAACCCAGAAGATGAAACAGTGACACATGGAAGTCCATACAACTTTGCTATGCTGAATAGTCTTGTAACGGGTCACTTTGGGAAAACGAGCATAATTACCAATTGGTGAAACCAATTCTGATGAAACCTATGGTGTTGGAATAGGGACATGTGAGGCTACCGCAGTGCGAAGTTTCAAACATAGAGCAGTAGTAATTTTGGATATAACACATAAATAGTATCAGGAATTTATGTAGAAGAAATTGGAAAACTAGGGCTTCATGTTCTGGGAGCTTCCCTCCACTGTTTTCAGAAAAAAAAGTACATTGGACAACTCACCTTGAAGGGATCTATCTTTATATATAATCAGATCTGAAAGATTCTAAGTTTTGAAAATTAGGGTTTCTCTGACAAACCCTAGATCATCCAGCTCTGGAACCAGGACGGACACCTCAAATCGGTAAGATCTAATCCTTTGCTATCTTCATTTGAGGTTCTCATTTCAAAGTGATCTATCGCATCAACTTGATGATAAGCTTAGTGAAGTTGACAAATTCCAAGCATGGAAGTATATGATCTCTCTAAAGGAAATGAATTGGAAACCTATATGAGTAGAAAGGTTCCAGTTCCAAAGGGAGATGAGGCTCAAAGCCTTACACAAGAAGAACTTGGTCAAGGCCAAGAAGATCATTGTTGATTCAATCACAGATACACTTGTACCACAAGTGTCTTCCTTAAAGACACCGAAGATGTTTGATTCTTTGACCAAGCTATTTGAAGGGAAGAACATAAAGCAGAATATGACCTTAAGAAACAAGTTGAAGAATGTGAAGATCCAGAATGCAGAGACCATACAGTCATACTTTACATGGGTCCTTCAAATCAAAGAATGACTTGAAGCGGTAGAAGAAGAAGTGGAGAATGCAGAAGTGGTAATAGCCACCTTGAATGGCCTCCCAGGATCATGGAATTCATTCATTCAAGGAATGTGTGCCAGAAGGAAGTGATTACTTTTAGAAAGATTCTGGGAAGAGCACACACAAGAAGATGCTCAACTCATAGTAAGAGAAAAGAAGATGGGAAGATCAAGCTCTCACCATTCAAAGAAGATCCCTTAAGTGATGAGGAATATGAAGAACTCAACTCTTGAAGAACCTCTTATCCATCTTAGAATTTGGATAAGAAACGATGCTATTATGAATGAAGAAGACGATGAAGCTGAAGGCTCAAGAATGAGTCTACCCACGAAACAAATAAAGATAAGTATTCAATTGTCATCTCATGATATTGTTTTGTTATGCATTTGTTTATATTCAGTTAATGTAATATGCATGATAGAATGTTTGCATTAATGACAGTATATTACTAATATGCATATGATGGGTAAGTAGCTCATGGTGCTATACAACTCTCCATTGCTGCTTATCTATATTGAAACCTCTCTGCTGACATATTGGATTAGTGCACAATCTCAATGTTGTCTTGGTAGATATGGAAGGCATCTAGAAAGTTTCCGTGAGATATGGATGGATGTTGTATTGGCTAAAGTAGTTGCATGATCATATATTTATTCATAATATTTTTTCATTATGAATATACCTTATGAAATGTTTCTAACCATACAACTAATGCATTTGACTTGCAGGAAAGATCACGTAAAATCACCTGCAAACAAAGAAGGATGAGACTTGTTCCGAAGAACAAGTGACGACAGTTCAAGATGAAGAATAATATGACGAATGTATCAACATCATTGATGTAGAACCTTACAGCTATGAAGAAGTAACCAAGAAGAAAGGGAAGACCAGTTCAAGAAGAATTATGTCTAGGATGCAGTATCAATACTGAAGAGAATTTCATAGTTCCATCATGCAGTAGATGGAAACATCATGGGATACAAGGCAAGATTCGTAGCACGAGGCATAGACTACGAAGAGACATTTGCAGCCACTAGAAATACACATGACAGGCAGAATCATGTGTGCAAATGAAAGAAGGCCTTATATGAGCTCAGAAGACACCCATGGGATAACACATACATGAGGAGCTTGATGAAGATATGAACCTTTGCTACAAGGTTGATAGAGGATGACAAGCTCACAGATGGGTGTGAGAAGAACTTTTGAAAAAGTTAAAGATAGAGGATCTTGGTATCTAGTGATCCTGGATGGATACATAGAATATTAGTAGTAGAGGAAGCTACTTGTCACTCTGGTACAAAATGTTTCAGTGCATAGAGTACGAAAGACAGAGGAAGTATGATGCTCCGCTTTAGAGGGAGTGATTGTAGAAGATCCTGAGGTTCGACATGGTACGACAGGATGAACAGATTACTGATCACTCTAGGATTTACTAAGAGTAAAAAGGATTCCAACCTTTTCTTCAAGGTTGAAGGTGGAAGACCAGTGATGCTCCTGTTATATGTTGATGACTTTTTCCTAACAGAAAAGAGGAACTGATTAAATTTGCAAGAAGAAGATTTGCTTCCGAGTTCGAGATAAAGGACTTGGGGATGATGCACTATGTTCTAGGCATTGAGGTGTGGAAAAGAGAAGTATGCAGTAGAGATCCTGAAGAGGTTCGGGATGATGGACTGTAAGGCCATGACCACACCTATGGCATCGAACCTGAAGCTATATAGTGTTGCTTCATCAGAGTTGATTGATGCCATGATTTATTGTCAGATGATTTACCTAACAAATACGAGACCAGATATTTGCTTTGTTGTGAACACATTGAGACATGTTCACCTGATGGTTGCAAAGCATGCAGTGAGGTACCTGAAGGGAATAGTTGATTATGGGCTCAAGTATGAGGAGAATCAAAAGATTATGTGGATTCGTATTGGGCAGGCAGTGCCATTGATAGGAAGAGCACTTCGAGGTGCTACTTTAGTATGGGATCAAGTGTGATCTCTTGGTTTGGCAGGATGGATTCCTACATGGCACTGAGTACAACTGAGGCAAAAGATGTTTCCACTTGCTATTTGGGATGTAGTATGTTTCTTTTGAAAACTACTATTTGATTTGGTTGATTTGACTTGAATTTTTGTATGATGTAGAGAGGAGCCGTGATCCAGATTGAGATCTCTCGAAAAAGGGATTTCTTGCATAGCTGATGAGGTAGGTTGTCTGAACATAAATCCTGGTGAAGCTCGTAGGTTTCTCAGACGTAAACGATCCTATAGGTTGTCCTCGGATGTAATCGGTCTTAGCGAAGCTTGCTGGTTATCCTTAGACGTAATCAGCCCTGATGTGATTGTATGCTAGAAATGGCCAGTGTGAAGTTTGAGTACTTCAGGGAGAAGCTTGGTGTTCTCCAGATAGAGGTTCCCTCCAAGGGGAAATGATGAGACCTAGAGCCATTCTGACATGGTGAGAGGATTAGGTTCCTTCCATGGTCAGATGTAAGGGCTGAGCCATTCTGTCATGGCGAGAGGATTTGGTTCCTTCCATGTCAGATGTGAGTGCCGAGCCATTCTGATGTGACTATAGGATTGGTTCCTACATGATCAGATGTAAGGGCTAAATGCCATTCTTGAAATGGAGTCACCTGGTCAGTTACCAGGAATACTCAGTTTAGGACTGAGGGCCATTCTGATATGGCTATAGGATGTAGTCTTACATGATCAGATGTGAGCGCATTGCCATTCTGATGTGATTGAGGGATGCGTTCCCACTTGATCAGATATAATGGTTGATGCCATTCTCTGGGAGAATGGAGGAACCTCGTCAGTTACCAGGAATCCTCAGTCTAGGATTGAGAGCCCTTTCGATGTGATGTGTTTACACATGGTCGAATGTAAGTGCAGAGCCATTCTGACAAGATGAGGTCGGATGTAAGTGCTAATCCATTCTGGCACGATGTGTTTACACATGGTCAGATGTGAGTGCTGTTCCTTTTTGACAAGATGAGGTCGGATGTAACTGCAGAGCCTTTCTGACAAGATGAGGTCAGATGTAAGTGCCGAGACATTATGGTGCGATGTGTTTACACATGGTCAGATGTGAGTGCTGGGCCTTTCTGACAAGATGAGGTCAGATGTGAGTGCTGGGTGTGCCCTTTTGACAAGATGAGGTCATATGTAAGAACTGGGCGGGCCATTTTGACTTAGGGTCAGATATAAGCACTAAATACCTACATGAAGGGTAGGCCTACAACCAACATGAAAAAGGGCTGGCTCTGTAGAACTTCCTGTGACGAGAAGAATGAAGAGATAGCACCATTTGATTGAGATAGCAGAAGTAGTAATGATGATAATGATTCAGTGATGATCCAGCTTTGATGATGATCTAGATCAAGTGATGATCCAAACTTGATGATGATCCAACAATGATGATCCAGATCAAGTGATGATCCAGACTTGATGATGATCTAGCAATGACGATCCAGATCAAGTGATGATCCAGACTTGATGATGATCTAGCAGTGACGTTCCAGATCAAGTGATGATCCAGACTTGATGATGATCTAGCAGTCACGATCCATATCAAGTGATGATCCAGACTTGATGATGATCTAGTAGTGACGATCCAGATCAGGTGATGATCTAGACTTGATGATGATCCAGCAGTGATGATCCAGATCAAGTGATGATCCAGACTTGATGATATAGATCGAGTGATGATCTAGATCCAGTGATGATTATCTAGATCGAGTGATGATCCAGATCCAGATGAAGATGACTTGAAGATGACGAGAACTCGATGATGATCTAGATGATACAGAGAAGAAGAATTGTGCTGATAAATTGTGTCGAGAGAATACCTTCCTAGTTAAGAGGGAGTGTTGATGTATTTGTAACTTCGAAATGTATTCACTTGTATATCTTATGTATTGTACCTCGATGTTTATTCCAGGAAGTATCTATAATGTAATTGAGTCATGTCATGCCCCGATGTTCCGATCGGGAGATTCATTAATGTAACAAGTCATGTAAAGTCATTGAGGTTAACCCTCCATTGTAAGTCGGGGCAATAGTGCCCACAGTTGTGTCAAGGTTAACCCTCCTTGTTGATCGGAGGGAAAATTTCCCACAAGTTATGGGGCACTAGGGTTATTAGACACTCCTAGAGATGTCGGATCTAGTAAGTAATTGTTAAGTGAGGCTGACATGTTGGAGTGGGTTTCAAGTGAAAGAAAGAATATAAATAGAGAGTGAGCCTCTCTATTTATCACACACACACTCACTCATTGGGGCACATGAGTGAGAGAGGAGAAGCTCTCTCAGTGTGAGAGAGAGAACAAGCCGTGGAGATCATATTTTTTGTTTTCAAGTTTTACTGTTGCCATTGGTGCTCATTCTATCTCTGAGGAAGTTGCAGGGTTTTCTCCTTTATGGTTTCCCTGAGGAAAATTCTTTGTGTCTCTTGTCTCTTGTGTTTATTGCTCTGCATGTTATTCTCTCAGTTAAGATCCTAAGTTAATTCTATCTTAAATGATAAAAATTCTAACAATTGTGGGTTGCGGAAACACTCCCATTCCTTATAAATTTTACTCTGCTTTCTGCTTCCTCAATGCGGATTGCAGAACCACCCCACTTCCATATGATTTTTTACTCTGTTTCCACTTCCGCAATGCGGATTGTGGATTGTAGAGACACTTCAAATTACTTATAAATTTTATTCTGGTTCCCTCTCCCACAATGCGGATTGCAGATTGCGGTTTGCAGAAGCACTTGAATTCTTTATACATTTTTAGGATTCCACAAGCCTTCTGGCCCAAGGGTTTTCACCTATTTTCTATGTGTTTTTCTTGGCAAGACTAAGGAGTTTCCAAACCTTGATGGTTTCTCTACCATAGGAAGAGTACATCACTTGAGACAAGTTCAGGTTTAGGGTTTCTAAGGTGGTTCTCAAATGCCGAATTTTCTTAAGAAAACCTCAGCCGTCATAGTATTCTCCATAGTTCACCATTTATTCTAAAAATAGTACACAGGAGACTTCAATAATTTGGAAAAGGGATTAAGCCCAGAGAAAGAATTAATACATCTCTACAGGGGATCCCTCACCTCTAGATGATAATGGTGGAGGTATAAAGAAACCAAATATACTCTTGCAGAGAGTAAAAATCCTTTAATCACATTTTCTGGCTTCAACTCTTAACGCAGGAAACCAATAAACATATTGATACATTTCATGCTCCCTAACTTAACATAGGAAACAAATAAACAGATCCATACCTTTAAATGATATTCTCATGCAACGATCCTTTGAGATCCAATAAAACCCTAAAGGATAAACATGACCATATTTTACCCAGAACGCAAATCATTTCCAACATTGGAGTGCATACTCCAGTTCTTAAATCACATGCCATAATACGTGATCCGAGACTTAAACATGAAACATTAACGATCAACAAACCACATCTATAACTCATTAGTGTGCAATATTTAAACACCTTAACCCAGTAGAACATATTGGCCTCCCTATCAGGGGTCTCTTACACTGGGCATTAACGAAGGAATCATACAACATTCAAGCAACTCTCTACATAAACAATACTATATCATTTGAGCAACCATATTAACAAATGCATATCACAGTCATTTAGAATAGAGTATGAGTATACACGATCTCATAAGCAACATTTTCATCAATAAGACTAAAACTAGTATTTATTATTTCAGAAGCCTTGAAACACACATTTACACATATGCAAATATACCCTGAGCTCAATAGATTTGCAGAAACATAAAACCAGTAATGAAACCTGTTGTAAAGAGAGCCAAAATGAAAAGGGAACAACAACGTTCCACCCAACTATAGATTAGGCACAGATATGCTCTATCCTCAGTCACCCTCGAGCTAAACTATGCATGCCAAGAGCGGAGACAACTAAGCTCAGTTCAGTTTTCCATGCAGGAATTACTTGCTTAACAGAGAGTGCTCACGTAGCAAGTATTTCTCTCAACTATTTCCTAACACAGAGTGCTCACACAACAAGATTTCATTCCGTCATAACATACTCAACATCGTCATATCTCCTCGCATATGCTTCTCTTATAGTTTTGTTGCCTAGGTCTTACTTTGCAGCTATTGTTGGAGACATTTACCACCATACACACTCATTTTGGTCAATTTGGCCTAGTTAAAGCACTATCCTAAGTTTTATTGACTTAATTTACATTAGAGGAGTATTGTATGACATCAACATGAGCACACGCACGCCTACCTTTAGTCAAGGAGGCTAACTTAGCGTTCTCCTACATTCAGGGAGGCTAACTGGAGCACTCTGTGGGTGATCTGAGTGTCATAAATTCTCTTTATTGCTAACGGATGGTTACAATAAATTAAATAGAGCAGTGAAGGCACCTCCCTTCAATAAATTGATTATTTAATGAACTGGAGTCAACAAGGGCACCTCCAACCACTTCTGATGGTCATTTACACTTCAGTTAATCACATCGGGGTTCATTGGAGTCATTCATTAGAGGAAATTTGGGGTCTAAAATGGGCCTTATAAGAAAACGTGCCAAAATAAGTTTTTGTGAGTTGGAATTCAAGAACCAATAAAATTTCAATAAAATAAGTCAGCCATAATGGTTGAATTGACATATTTGTCATTAAAAAAAACTACTTGTTTTGTTCGTATTTTCGACATATCTCATTGTGTTTTTACCTAAATTTCGATCGGGAGAGTTCGTTGGATGCATAATTTGATTCCACATCCAACGAATACCCACACTACATACTTTTGATGGACCCTGCTACCCCAAAAACAAAAAATACCTAGAAAAACGTGATGATGATGTCATCATCACGTTCTTTCAGGTATTTTCTTGTTTTTGGGGTAGCGGGGTCCGTCAAAAGTATGCAGTGTGGGTACTCATTGGATGCGGAATCAAAGATCTCTCCCAATCAAAATTTGAGTAAAAACACAGGGAGATATGTCGAAAATACGAACACAAAAAGTAGTTTTTTCTTTCTTCCTCCAAAATTAATCAATATTATTTTATTATTTTAACTATTATTTTATTATTTTCCTTAGGAGGCCCATTTTAGACCCCAAAATTCCTCTAATGGATGCGCTACCACTTGTTGGTTGGCTTGCAGTGACATGTGTCTAAGCTACTTTCAGTTAGACTCAGTCTTTTATTGCACTTGGACTTCAGTTAGGGCTCAGTTGAGTCAATTAGGGTTTTGATCAGTGGTTAACTTGAGCGTTGACTGTGGCTTACATTTAGTTAAGATAGAATCACTCATTCAATTCGAATGACCTCCTTGGGAATTCGAATTGTCTTGGCATTCATGCTTCCAGCATGATCATTGTATTGTATTATTCATTCTTCATTTGATTATATAGAGCTGCTACTTCCATTGCAGCACCATTTTTCCAATTTTATGATTATCTATCTGTATTCTTTGTGAGACTGTGTTTTCAGTTCCTAGACCACCGTGACAAATTAATATGGTATCAGAGCTCATGGTGGGATGAAGCTCATATCTCTCAAAAATAAGGTTTTTGGCAGATCTTGCATGAAAATTGAGCAAAAGCTCAAAAATATAGCACTGCACCAGAAGCCAAGGCTTACCACTTAATACCCCAAGTAAGGAAATTGTTGATCAAGCTTTCTTGATTGACTATGCTGGGTGTGATGAAAGACTAAAATGTGCAGGTTGTCCGACCTTACGGTGCCCCTTTTGTTGTGATTTTGAGGTTTTTAACACGTGAAAGCATTCACTCCAACAGTTTCAGATGGCTTCTTCCGTAGAACTCTTGACTCCGTTCAATTTCCACTCATGGAAAGGAGACATGGAGATCCAGCTACGTGCCAGAGGACTCTATAGGGTCACTATGGAAACTGAAGAAGAGTCTGCTTCTATGACAGACAAAGGTAGATTCTTGAACAAGAAATATGAAGCATTCAGATTCTTGTGCCACTTTGTTTCCTGGGATCTTCTTTTCCATCTTTCGGGATTGAAGACTCCAAAGGAAATCTGGGACAAATTGGAAACCCTGTATGGAAATAAGGATGATTTGAGAGTATACCAACTTGAGAATGAGTTGCTGTCTCTCCAGCCTTCCAATTTCGAGACCTTGAATTACTTTTTCACAAAGTTTAAGAACATTGTCATACTGTTGAAGCAATGCAAAGTGGAGAAGGAGGATGATCAGCTCATCCTCACCATACTCCCTAGACTTGGAGCTGATTATTTAGTTTTTGTCTCTATATTTTGTGCGGGGAAGCTCACAACCCCTGGATGGAAGATGCCTTCACTCAATGCCTTCATTGAGTCCCTAACAAGTGAACATGATAAGCTTGTCTAGATGGGGAACATCATATCCTCCCATGATCAAGCCCTCCATGTCTTGGGGCCCAAATATCTAAAGGGTAAAGGAAAGCAGTAGAAGAGTCCAAAAACTAAATTCAAAGCTCCTAATCCTAAAGTTGAAAATCAGCAGCATGATGAGTCTTCCGGCTCAAAGAAGAACAAAGGAAAAGGGCATCATGGAAAGGAAAAAGTCAAGTGTTCATACTGCGGGAAGGGATTCCACCCTGAACATGCCTGCATGAAGAAGAAACTTGATGAAGCCACCTCTCTTCTTGAGAGAAATCACATCAATCTTCCAGAAAGCTTTCGGAGGAGAGATCAGTAAGATCGGGAACCACAGCATGAAAGAGGTCATTCCCTCATGGCAATCACTTCGAAGTCCAAAGCACTCTTGATATATTCTGGAGCTTTGAACCACATGATGGCTAAAAGAGACTCCTTCTAATATTTGGAGACTGGAAAATCCATCCCCATCCACATGGGAGATGAATCCACCATCATTTCAGAAGGACAAGGTACTGTTGATCTTGAGAATGGCTATTTTTCAAACGTTTTGTATGTACCATCTCTGGCCTCAAACCTCCTAAGTGTTTATCAAATGACACATACAGGAGTGCCCAAGAGAGTATCCTTTAGCCTGAATGATGTTTAGATCATGAAACTTGCATCCGGGAAACTTGTTGCAAAAGGCCTTGCAAACCATCATGCAAAAGCCTATGAGTTTTCCCATTTTGTGGCCATTGCAAAGCCCACCACACTATTGATTCATGGAAATGAAGTTAGTAGACTGTGGCATTAGAGGTTTGGCCATATCAACTTCAAATACTTGTAGCAATTACAGAAAAATTCCATGGTTGAAGGCCTCCCGGTCATCAAGGCAACCACTGGAATTTGCAAGGGTTGTGTTGTTGGAAAGCACCCTGAGCACAAGTTCGATCGGGGGAAGGCAAGCCGAGCTACATGCATCTTGGGACTAATACATTATGATATCAGTAGTCCCATGCCTATCACATCCATGAATGGATCAAGGTGTATTCTAAATTTTATTGATGATTTTTCCAGGTACACATGGGTCTTCTTTATAAAAAAGAAGTCTGAAGTCTGTGAAAAATTCACTGAACTAAAGGCCTTGATCGAGAATGCATTTGGCCAAAAGATCAATATCTTGAGATTTGATAATGATGGGGATTATGTTAGTAATGAGTTGCTGCACATATGCTCCCAAAGTGGTATTCAGGTCCAGCATTCAATTCCCTACACTCCCCAGCAGAACGGTGTAGTGGAAAGGAAGAGTCGGTCTCTCAAGGAGATGACCACCTGTATATTGGAATCAAAGAAGTTGGCTGAAAATTTGTGGGATGAAGCCATACATGCTGCAGCATACATTTATAACAGAGTGCCACACTCATCTATGAAAGGGAAGACCCTTTTCGAAGCATACTTCGGACACAGGCCGGATGTGTCGAACCTGTAGGTGTTTGGGTCCACTGCATGGGCCTGAATTCCACTTGATAAAAGGAGGGATTTGAAACCGTAAAGCATAGAATGTCTGTTTATTGGGTATCCTGACGAATCAAAAGGTTTCAAGCTGCTGGATATTAAAACAAAACAGATCATCATCGAAAGGAGTGTCAAGTTTGATGAGCCTCTTTAGGAGGTGGAACTAGTGAAGGAGAAAACTGCTGAATTTCCTTCCTATTCTACTGAATATTTGGATGATGAAATTGGGGGTGATGACCCTAATTTTGTTTTAGAATAATCAACCCATAGTTACCTACCTTAGACATAAATTAAATCATTTTTGTCTTATTACCTAGTCTCCTAGATTCCGCTCTATGCTAGTTGCCTTCTAAATGTCATAGAAGTCAACACTTGCTAAAAATGAGTCATGGAGCACTTGGGAAACCTCCTGGAAACCATATTTAGCATGTCTGCTTTATTCCAGATGCTCCAAAGTGCATATCTACTTTTTCTATAAAGCTGCCCGTTTTATTGAGAATTAAGGCAAAAGGAAAAGCTGGACTAGGTGTAGTTGACTTGTTTTTTGCCCACATCATCCTCCATTATTTTCTCCTAATAAAAGCATGTATGAGTTGTATTTCCATCCATTATTATATTTCCTACTTGACTTTTCCAATTCGTGAGCATCCTAGTGGATTTGGAAGCTGCTTTATGCACCTATGGGGGATTTGACTAGATTTAGTAAGCCTACTTTTTGACTATTTCGAATGGCATCCTTATGCATTCTAATCTCTCATTTAATTATATATTGCAGTGGCCTATTACTTCACAAGGTTGGCTATTGTACACTTATTAAATACAGATTAGTGTTATGCTCCAATTTCAGTTTCCTTTGATGTTAATTTTGCATGTTTGAATAGCAATTTTGTGAGTGTAATTGTTCTATCACTTGGGTTCAATTTCCACATGGTATCAGAGCCTTTGTATATTTATTTATCTCCTTCCATATTGCTATTGTAGGTTTGACATCTTGACTAGGAGTATTTTCTGCTGACTGAAGGGCACAGTTTTTGAGCTATGGACCAATCTTAGAAGATCATCTTGACTCCATTTAATTTATTTGAATGGAAAGTTGAGATGGAGATATTGTTGAGAGTGAAAGGTCTCTACAGGGTTACTATGGCAACTGAGGCATAGCCCAATGCAGCTACAGAGAAAATAAAATGGCACAACAGGAGGGATGAGGCCTATGGTCTTTTGTGTCTGAGCATTTCAAGAGACCTCCTCTTCCATCTTGATGGATTGACAACACCTAATGAAGTGTGGGAGAAACTTGTAGAGATTTTTGGTAACATAGATGAGATGAGAGGACATCAAATTGAGAATGAGCTGATCTCCTTGAGTCCCAGTAGCTTCGAATCCTTGCAACTCTATTTTTCCAAGTTTAAAGTCCTTGTTTTGCAGCTAAAATAGTGTGGGATTGAAAAGAAGGAAAAACAACTAGTTTTGGCCATACTCTCAAATCTTGGCCCTGACTATTTAGTGTTTTTTTTGACCTTCCATGCCACCAAGTTGACAGCTCGAGCCTGGAAGATGCCTAAGCTTGCAGAGTTCATGGAATCGCTCACACAGGAACAAGATAAGTTGGTGATGATGGGCACCATCAAACCTTCCAAAGACCAAGCTTTGGTTGTTGGATATTCAAGGGTGGATTCAAAAAGCAAGAAAAAATCTAAAAATCCACTTGAGCAAAAGAGAGACAAGAAAAAGTCTCAAGAGGAGCCCCAAGGCTTCAAGAAGAACTTCCAAAAGAAGAAGAACAAAGGAGAAATGAGCAAGTGCGCATACTGCAGTAAGGGCTATCATCCTGAGAGCTCTTGTATGAAGAAGCAAATTGACATGTTGACCCAACTCCTGGAGAAGAATAACATCTCCCTTCCTAATTGCTCAAAGAAGAGGGAAGGAGGATCAAATTCAGAGGATAGAGAGAGAGTACATGTTTTGGTTGCTAGCACATCAAGCTCACCTAGCTTCATCATAAACTCTGGAGCTTCTAGACATATGGTTTTGACAAAAGAGGCATTCTCCTCTCTTGACATGTCAAAAGGTCCACCAATAGTTTTGGGAGATGACTCTTTCGCTAACAGTTTGGGAAAAGGAAGGATTGATCTTGACCATGGTAAGTTCAATAATGTGTTGTATGTTCCAGGTCTTGCCTCTAATCTCTTGTTAGTGTATCAGATGAATCACATAGGGTCTCCAAAGAAGGTCATCTTCTCCCCTGATGATGTTGAAATCACAAATATTTCAAATGGTAAAGTCATAGCAAAAGGTGTTGTTGATCACACTTCAAAGGTATACATGTTTTTCCATTTTCTACCCTACTCAAACCCCTTTGTTCTTCTGATTCATGCTAATGAGGCAAGATATATTTGGCATGAAATATTTGGCCATCTTAAATACAAGTATCTTTCTGATTTGAGTGAAAATGATATGGTCATAGGGTTACCAAAAATCAAGTTTTCCAAGGGAGTTTGTCAAGGTTGTATCCTAGGAAAACACCTAGAGCACAAATTTGAGAGAGCTAGTCATGAGAGAACCTCTGCACCTCTTGAGTTGATCCACAAAGACATTTCTGGTCCATTTTCTCATATGTCCAAGATTCAAGCCAAATATGCACTGACCTTCATAGATGACTTTTCCAGGTATTGTTGTGTTCACTTCCTAAAGCATAAGTCTGAAGTTTTTGACCTCTTTAAAGTATTTAAAGCCTTGGTTGAAAACCAGTTTGGGAGGGAACTCAATATCCTTAGATCTGACAATGGTGGTGAGTATGTCAAGTCTGAGTTCATTTAGTATTTTAAATATGTAGGTATTCAGATGCAGCATTCGATCCCTTACACACCACAACAAAATGGTTTTGTTGAGAGAAAGAACAGGTCACTGAAGGAGATGGCAACCTGTATGATGGAGGCTAAGAGTTTGCCATCAAAATTTTGGCCCAAATCTATAAACTGTGCATCCTACATCCAGAATAGGGTGCCTCATAAGCATATTGATGGTATGACTCCTTTCGAATCTTGGAGTGGGCACAAGCCAGATGTGACCCATTTCAGGATTTTTGGCTCAAAGGCTTGGGCTAGAATTCCAACTGAAAAGAGAAAGGCTTTGGAGCCCCAAAGCCAAGAGTGCCTATTTTTTGGGTATTCTAAAGATTCAAAAGGGTACAAGCTAATTAACTTGAGCACTAACAAATCTTTCATTGAAAGAAGTATTCAGTTCCAAGAAGAGCCTTTAGTAGCAGTTGAAGTTGGAGAGTCTTCTTCACCACCAGATTCATTGATTGTAAGTGGAGAGACTAATGAGTATGTTGATTCTGATATGTCTGATAATGATGATTTGATTGCAGATCCTGAAAGTTTTACAAGACCAAAATGGGCAGCAAAGACCATTCATGCAGCTAGGGAACTAGCTGGAAATCCTAGTGACACTAGGAGGACTAGATCTCAGTTTGAGAGTGCCCTGTGTATGAAAGATCCCTTATTTGCTGAGAAGTGATATCTGATGGTTGAATTAGATCCATAGACATATGAATATGTAGCACATGATCCAAGATGGCAAACAGCCATGAAAAAAGAATTCAGCTCGCTTTAGAAGAACAAAACTTGGGAACTGGTTGATCTCCCCCAAGGGAGGAGGCTAGTTCAATGTAAGTGGGTTTTCAAGACTAATTTTACTGCTGATGGTTCACCTTTGAAATATAAGGCAAGATTGGTAACCAAGGGCTACTCACAAGTACATGGTATTGAATACAATAAAACCTTTGCACCAGTGGCAAAGATGGACTCCATAAGGCTAGCTTTAGCCATTGCAGCTTCGAAGTAGTGGGAGGTACATCACATGGATGTGAAGTGTGCTTTCCTAAATGGAGATCTCATTGAAGAGATTTACATGCAGAAACCTGAAGGGTTTGTTTCTAATCCATATTTAGTGTGTAGGTTAAAGAAATCATTGTATGGGCTCAAGCAAGCCCCTAGGGCTTGGTATGCCAAGATTGATGGCTTTCTACTGTCATTGAGTTTCGTTCGATTCAAGTCTGATCCTAATGTTTATTAGAAGTTGATTAATGGTTCTTTTATGATTATTGTCTTGTATGAGGATGACCTTATTATTACAGGAAGTTCAAAGAAAGAGATTGCCTCCTTGAATGATGAACCATGCATTTTCTATGATAGATTTTGGATTGTTGAGCCAATTTTTGGGTCTCAAAATTGCTCAATCCCAACATGGAATCAAAGTACATCAGTCCAAGTATGTATTAGATTTGCTGAACAAGTTCAACATGAAATATTGCAAGCAAAGTAAGACTCCTTTCCTTTCAAGAGTTAAGCTTGAAGAAGCAGGTTCTTCTCCTATGGTAAATAATACACTGTATAGGAAGTTGATTGGGTGTTTTCTTTATCTTACACACACTCGAACTGATCTATCTTATGCATTTAGTGTGGCTTCAAGATACATGGATCAGCCTCATGAGATCCATTGGAGAGCATCCAAAAGGATCCTTAACTTTGTTCAAGGAACAAGAACTCATGGGATCTTCTACAAAGCTAAATATGATCTTGATTTGATTGGGTTTACTGATAGTGATTGGGCAGGTGAAAACACAGATCGAAATTCAACATTAGGATATGTGTTCATGATTACATAAGGACCAATTATCTGGTCAAGAAAGAATCAGAGTGCCATAGCACTCTCATATACAGAAGCAGAGTACAGAGGAGATGTAAATACAACAACTCAATGTTTGTGGTTGCTGGGAATACTTGGAGAATGTGGCTCCGAATTAGAGTTTTCAACTATTATCTACTATGATAATCAGAGCACCATTCAAATCTGCAATGATCCAGTGTAGAGACATCAAACCAAACACATTGAGATCCATATGCACTACATCAGACAACTTGTGCATGATGGCACCATTCATCTACTTTTATGTGCATCTTCAGAACAAGTAGTAGACATATTCACCAAATATTTTTGTGAGAAGACCTTCAGCAATCTCAAATCACTACCGAGGATTGCTGATCATGCTGTGAAGCATGATTGATGACAAGATTTTCAAATTTTGTTTTACTGTCCATGTTTAAGGGATGATTTTCCCACTGGGGTTTTCCCTCTTTTTTTGGTTGAATGGACAAGCAGTATGTAAAGGGTGACTAAGCCTTGTTGCTAGGCCCTATAGTTTTCTGATATTTACTCATAAAATTAGTCTTAAAGGGGGATTTTAGAATAATCAACCCATAGTTACCTACCCTAGACATTAATTAAATCATTTTTGTCTTATTACCTAGTCTCCTAGATTCCACTCTATGCTACTTTCCTTCTACATGTCATAGAAGTCAACACTTGCTAAAAATGAGTCATGTAGAACTTGGGAAACCTCCTAGAAACCATATTTAGCATGTCTGCTTTATTCCAGATCCTCTAAAGTGCATATCTACTTTTTCTGTAAAGCTGCCTGTTTTATTAAGAATTAAGGAAAAAGGAAAAGATAGACTAAGTGTAGTTGACTTGTTTTTTTCCCACATCATCCTACATCATTTTCTCCTAATAAAAACATGTATGAGTTTTCTTTCCATCCCTTATTAGCTTTCCTACTTGACTTTTCCAATTCGTGAGCATCCTAGTGGATTTGGAAACTGCTTTATGCACCTATGGGGGATTTGACTAGATTTAGTAAGCCTACTTTTTGACTATTTCGAATGGCATCCTTATGCATTTGAATATCTCATGTAATTATATATTGCAGCAGCCTATTACTTCACAAGGTTTACTATTGTACACTTATTCAATACAAATTAGTGTTATGCTCCAATTTCAGTCTCCTTTGATGTTAATTTTGCATGTTTGATTAGCAATTTTGTGAGTGTAATTGTTCTATCACTTGGGTTCAATTTCCACATTTGGATCCTTGGATTTCTGATATCAGTGTACATAAAATATCATATGCTGAATTAGAACCTGAAGTACAAAATCATCTCCCAACATGGGCCCGACAGACACTCTCCTCCACAGGAGATAACATTGGAAATCTGGATGATCCAAGGAGAACCCGGTCTGATTTCCAAAGAGCAGGTATTGCGCCTCTTGTCCTGATTATTTTCTATCTGAATATTGTTATTTGATGATAATTTCAAACCCAAATTCCTACTACCATGCTCGAAAGGATCCGAGACGGCAAGTTGCCATGGATGAAGAGATGAATCTCTTCAGAAAAACACTACTTGGGAGCTAGTTTCTCTTCCTTCGGGAAGGAAATTGGTTCAATGCAAGTGGGTATTTAAAACAAAGGTTGCTGTAGATGGCAGCACCTGCAAATATAAGGAAAGTCTGGTGGCAAAAGGTTTCTCCCAGGTCCAAGGTGTGGACTACCATGAGACTTTTACACCGGTTGCAAAAATGGACTCCATCCGCCTAGTTTTGGCAATTTCAGCATTTAAGCACTGGAAAGTACATCATATGGCTGTTAAGTCAGCCTTTTGCATGGAGATATTCATGAGGAGATATACATGAAGCATCCTAAGGACTACATCTCTGATCCATCTTTGTTTTGCAAGCTAAAGAAGTCACTATATGGGTTAAAATATGCCCCAAGAGAGTGGTATTCCAAGATGGATGCCTTCCTTCTCTCGCAAAACTTCCAAAGGTGTAGATCAGATCCAATTGTGTATATACAACAATATTATGGTCATTTGATTATTATTGTTTTATATGTTGATGACTCACTGATCACAGGTAGCACAGTTGCTTCTATTTCAATCATCAAAACTGCTCTCCACAATGCATTTGAAATGAGCGATTTGGGGCTCTTAAAACAATTTTTGGGGCTCGAAATTGAGCAAAATTATGATGGGATAATGGTCAATTAGTACAAATACATATCATACATGTTATTCAATATTAACATGGTTGAATGTAGGCCTGCACGATTCCCTTTCCTTTCAGGGATCAGCCTTGAAGAAGGAAAAAACACACCTCCCATGGATTGCACTATTTATCAACAGCTGATTGGTATCTTGTTGTACTTGAATCATTCTAGGTCTAATATATGTTATGCCATGAATTTTGTATCAAGATACATGCAGTAGCCCCATGATTTTCATTGGAAGGCAGCCAAGAGGATCCTCCAGTACATTCAGGGAACCAGGACCTACGACATTCACTATGCTGCAGACTCCGAGCTAGAGCAGGTTGGATACAAAAATTACGATTGGGTGGGTGATTCTATTGATCGGAAGTCAAATTCAGGATATGTATTCATTTTTGGTGGTGGCCCTATTTTCTGGTCTAGAAAAAAGTAGGCCGCCATAGCATTGTCTTCAGCAGAGGCCGAGTATCGAGGAGCAGTGAATGCTTGCATCCAAGCTGTTTGGTTGCAAGGAATTATTTCAGAGTTTGATATTGGTAGTAATTTGTCCATTGTCCTCTTTTGTGACAATCAAAGTGCTATTAATATATCCACAGATCCAGTTACTAGGCAGAGGACCAAGGATGTAGAGATACACATGCACTATATCAGGGAGCTAGTGCATGACAGGACCATCATTTTGCAATACTGCCCGACTAATGAGCAGATTGCAGACATATTCACCAAGATATTTTCAGAAAAGAAGTTCACTTACCTCCGTTCACTATTGGGGGTGAGTTCATCAAGGTGATCTAACTACTTTCAGTGTTCAACTTGAGGGGGGGTTTTTTCCACTGGGTTTTCCCTCTTTTCCTCACTTAGTTTTTTTTTTAGCATTGTTTGAGTTTCAGTATTGTACAGGGTGACCTATGGCCTTTGTTTCTAGGGCCCTAGCATTCTTATGCACTTTATTTTTTCTACTCCTCCTAAGTATAGCTTAAGGGGGGGTGTTGGAGACATTTACCACCATATACACTCATTTTGGTCAATTTGGCCTAGTTAAACCACTATCCTAAGTTTTATTGACTTAATTAACACAAGAGGATCACTATATGACATTAGCATGAGCACACCCACACCTACCTTTAGTCAAGGAGGCTAACTTAGCCTTCTCCTACATTTGGGGAGGCTAACTGGAGCACTCCGGGGGTGATCTGAGTGTCATAAATGCTCTTTATTGCTAACAGATTATTACAATCAGTTAAATAGAGTAGTGAAGGCCCCTCCCTTCATTAAATTGATTATTTAATGAACTAGAGTCAACAGGGGCACCTCCAACCATTTATGATGGTCATTTACACTTCAATTAACCTCATCGGGGTTCATTGGAGTCATTGATGCGCTACCACTTGTTGGTTGGCTTGCAGTGACATGTGTCTGAGCTAATTTCAGTTAGACTCAGTCATTTATTGCACTTTGACTTCAGTTAGGGCTCATTTGAGTCAATTAGGGTTTTGATCAGTGGTTAATTTGAGCGTTGACTGTGGCTTACATTCAATTAAGCTAGACTCACTCATTCAATTCGAATGACCTCCTTGGGAATTTTAATTGTCTTGGAATTCATGCTTCTAGCATGATCATTGTATTGTATTATTCGTTATTCATTTGATTATACATAGCTGCTACTTCCATTGTAGCACCATTTTGCCACTTTTATTATTATCTGTCTGTATTCTTTGTGAGACTATGTTTTCAGTTCCTAGACCACTGTGACAAATTAATAGCTATGGTCCATTCCCAAAGGAATCCCCATCATCCACTACACCCTGATTTCTCCAAGGTCCGTCCAATCTTATTTCGCAACTATGGTCCATTCTCGATTAAATCCCCATCAACCACTATGCCCTGATTTCTCTAGGGCATGTCCGATGCCATTAAGACGTTCCAACACCTGGTGTACTTCCCTGAGGTTTACTGCTCTATGTCTCCCTCTCTTGCACACATAGTATCGTATTTTAATGTTGCATGTCCCTTTCATTCTGAATTTCATTAAAGGAAAAATGTAGCGGTTAAAACTGTCCTCCATATACTGTTTTGACAGATTCCTCAATCATCAAAACTCATCGAAAAATACAATGGAATAAAAATATTACAGTTAATGTTTAAAAATCGGGGGATATTACAACCACACCCCCTTATTGCAACACTTCCCACACTGTTCTTAGTCTTCCTCCACAGCTTCGGCAAATAAACCTGAGTACTTCTTTCACATAACATCCTCTAGTTCCCAAGTCGCCTCCTCTGGGCTAAAGTGATTCCATTGCACCTTAACTCGAGCGATGACCTGGTTCCGAAGTACTATTTCTTTCCTTTCCTGAATGCACAGAGGTTCCACTTGAAATTCTCTTTCTAGTCCCACCTTCACCATATTCCAGTCAATGATATGAGTGGAATCATGTATATATTTCTTTAGCAATGAAATATGAAAAAAATTATGAATTCCTAAGTGTGACGGGAGAGCAAGTTTATATGCCACAGGTCCAGTCCTTTCCAAGATTTGAAAGGGTCTGCAGAACCATGGTGCTAATTTGGTACAACTTCCCAATTTCAGGGAGATTTTTTTGGGATTGAATCGGAGGTAAATATGATTTCTGACTGGATATTCTTTATGATGTCTCTTCGAGTCAACATAACTCTTTTGGCATTCCTATTCCACCTTCAAGTTCTTTTGTACCTCTCGGAGAGTTTGTTGCATTTCTGGATACATTGTAGGTCCTACTATCAGATGATCCATAGGTCTATCCCAACTAATAAGGGTAGTACACTTTTTCCCATACAGGATTTCGAAGGGGATCATCTTGGCGGAGGCGTGATAACCATTATGGTATGCAAACTCTACCATATGCAAATAGTATTCCCACTTAGCGGGCCTTTCCATGGAATACATCCTCAACATGTATTCAATGACTTGGTTGTTCGTTCTATTTTTCCATCTGTTTTAGGGTGGTAGCTAGTGCTGAAATTTATCTTGGTTTATAACCTTGCAAACAATGAGTTCCAAAAGTTCGATGTAAACTTGACATCCTGATAAAAAATTACCACCTTTGGTACTTCATGAAGTCAGAATACTTCCTTCAAGAATATATTTGTGATAAAATCCAAAGAGATTACCTCCCATTTCCCTTCAAGAATGGCAGAATATGCAACAAACTTGTCATATGTTGATATTTAGCCTTCACCTTTATAATTTAACAACTTTTAAATCTGTAATATTAGACATGTATATCAGCAAGAATATGCTAAATAAACCAACTACATATTTGCATAAGCATCTTTTTAACTCCACAGGTATATGGATTTGAATTCAGACAACTATGGTACCCCCAGGACTTGCCTCAAGGGCATATTTTCATCACCTCTCTTGCATGACATGTAAGAAGGAAGTCCACATTGGATGTCACCATAAATTTTTTAATGATAAACATTAATCAAATTTCCCACATAAGGTCCTTATCTCATTTTTTGTTTGCTGCAGGACATAGCACATGTTTCCTACTATGTGTCTCCTATCATGATTCCTAACATCAAACAATTAGTAACATAGTTAATCATAATAAAGCATGAATTTATAATTCCATCTCCTACATAAATTGAATTTTTGCAACCATGAGGCCATCCCCATATTGTTTGGCCATGGAAAGTGGGTGCACTTACCCCCTATCATAAATACTTGCTTACAATACCTGAAAAATCACACATAACATGTCATCTTAACACAATTCTAGATTAGTCAATCGGTAGTTAATAACAACATCACAATTCTGCAGTTTAGAAATCAATTTTATTCATAAATCATATTTCACTGCCATAAGGTTATTTTGGCCTTTGTGCATGGCAGATTCTGGTCTCTTTCTGGACAATAACCAAAATAAATTTTGCAAGGTACATTCACCTTATCTATACAATAAAATAAAACATTCAATACTCATAATTGCACAATCATACTCCAGTCTACTATGTCCTCCTAACAGAGCATTCTTGTAGACAATCAACCGGACTATTTTCCCATGCATCAGTTAATGAAATGATCTCGTAATTGACACTAATTCTATCATTTTCGCTTATGAATTGCAATGAAGTATTTTTATCGCAACCATGCATTCACAAAATTCATCTAGTATGCACCTACCCATACCTTAAGGAATCGATGTTCCAACCACTCAAATGAATATTCTTTAAGAAGTTTTGACATGGATACATATACACAAGGGTCATCTCCTCACGGAACCACAAGTTCACATGGAGGCCTCCTCAACCTATATATGTATCACTCATTCGATACCACAGAACCTAACACCTCTCCTCGATGTTCTTTGGAAATTCTGTGTAAGAGCCTAAATATTTTGGGTGCCCTAGATCTCAACAAAATTTCAACACCAAACCGGTTTCCTACTCCATTTTCATTCCTTAGTTTTGTTTGATGTAGAACAATTTCTTATAAGTTTAAGAGACTTATAACCCAGGGTTTTCCCCATGGTTAGCTCATTGCTTTCATAATTATTTGTTTAATTAGTCATGGTGACAAATATATAGGAACGTTGAATGCATGAAATATCATAATCATCATTGAACATATCTTATACTCCCAAGCCTCCTTACTCAGCACCATATCACATGGCTACTTAGTAATCCTTAAGTTCTAGATCTTACGTGATCAATTGGCCCCTTACCAGGGACTACACAACCCTTACACCAACATATTGATCATAGTTTTGCTGTCCTAGCCCTTCCTCATGAGGCTATTGATATCATCAACATATTCAACCATGATTCTATTGTCTTTGGTCCTACAACCATTACCATCAAATGTAACATCATAGACAACAATCATTATCATTAGTGGCTCCTTGCATATGTAAAACCTTACTACCTTTACCACTATGCAATAATTATATGCATGCAAAACACCTTTACAACCAATATTAATTATCATCATGTGTAGAACCTCACTACTTTTACCACTATGAAACCTATAAGCATGAAACACATCTTCACTTGCACTATGACCCATCTCTTAATATGCCTACTCATGCATATGCATTTGACCCAACCAATTCTCTTTCATTTCCAACATTCCTATGCCAAAATTTTATATACATGGAATTAAAAATATAAATATATCAGCAAGAGAAGAGTTGAGGGGTTTTCCTTTGGTAATTCCTTTTTCACATAGTAGTTGGTCCAGTTTCATGGCATCTATGGAAAGGCCATCTGCGGCACCATAACTATGGTTCTCTACTATATTATGGGGGCGGCAGCTCTCCCCTGGGGAATCTTGCAAGACGAGCACTAAAAATTTCTTCAAGATTTAGACTGCTTCTTTAATCAACAACTTATAATTTTGGCTCCTCGGCCAATATTTTTTTCTTCTTCAAAGCTATCGTGTAGCTCTGTTTCCACAGGATTAAATCCACAAGGTAGCTTCCTGGAGTCTTGCTTCTGCAACCTCAGTCTTTCCACAACTAATTCTTTCTGCATCTTCAGTTTCTGCAAGCTCCCTTCCACAATTATGAATTGCAGATTTTGGTTCCAACCTTTCCAAGGTTGAACTTCTGCAATTTCCTTCTGCAACTATTTACAACTGTTGATTGCGTGCGGGATGCTTCCTAACCACTGATCTAAGATCAGGTGCGGACTACACCCTATCCCTACGGATCCTTTATCTTGCTCACACCTCTTGTAGCGGAGTTCCTCTGGAGAGTCAAATATCTTGCGGCTTTGATATTCATCTGTCGATCTTCTATCTCCAGTGGATCTTCTCTTAACCTTGCAGATCTATTATCTCCCGTTCACATTCACTTCGTGACTATTTCCCACCGTCGACCCATCTTTTCCCCTTCAATCTGGATCTTCCATATCTCTATCAAGCACAACCTTTGTATTGATTGATCTCAAGAATCGATCAATCATTCTTACCCAACTTTACCGAGCTCATCCTGCTTCAATCTTTGGATTATTTTCAGTAGAACCTTTTTTAAGTGAACACCAATCCTAACCATGATTGATGACATCAGTTTTACTAATGCTTTTTACACATAGAGAATCGAGATCTATTAGCCATTCATGAAGATTAAGCAAGAATTCTATTCATAAAGTCATACATCCATTAAAACTTAATCATCAGAATCCATTGATTTGAATACACACCCAACACATCTTAACCAGGATTCATTAGGCAAAAGACAATTATTATTTCGGTGTGCTTCAACAAAAACCAAATGTTCCCAAAAGGCAACAAGGTTGAAACCTGTAGCTCTGATACCATATGAAACATACCCATATAACCTGCGAAAATGCATATATAAAAAATTTCTTTCACCTAAGACATGGGCTATGAGTATTCCTCTAACATTCATTCCTAAGATTAATTGTTTCTGCAACAATTATTCTACATACAAAAATTCCCTTTCATTAATAAAAGTCCCTGCCACAAATAAAAGATTCCCTAATGAAAATCAAAGGTCCCTTCTGCAAATAAAAACTCACTTCCGCAATTCCGATTCCACAATGCAGATTGAGGATTGTAGAAATCACTTAATTCTTTTATAATATTACCCTTCTACATTTCCGCTTTCGCAATGCAGATTGCGGAACCCCATTAATTTTACTCAATTTATTTTCCTCTTTCTGCATTCCGCAATACAGATTTCACATTGCGGAAACCTTTACACTTTAATAGTTTTCTTCCATTTTCCGCATTCCGTAATGCGTATTGCAGATTGTGGAAACCTTTGATCCTTAACAAATATTCCCTTCTACTTTCTGCATTCCGCAATGTGGATTGTGGAATCCATTATATTTCAACAATTTTCCCATTATGCTTTCCACATTCCATAATGCGTATTGTGGATTGTGAAAACCATTACGCTGCAACACTTTTCCTTTCCGCTTTTCGCATTATGCAATATGGATTGCGGATTGCGGAAACCTTAACATTTTTACGACTTATCCTCTCTATTTTCCGTATTCTGCAACGCAGATTGCGGATTGCGGGAACCTAAACATTTGACCCTTTTTTCCTTTTCGATTTCCACATTCCACAATGTGGATTGTGAATTATGGAAACCCCAACATTTTAACCCTGGTTTTCGCTTCTGCAATGCGGATTGCGGGTTGCAGAAACGATACCATTCCTTGTTACTTTTACTCTGCTTTCCGCTTCCGCAATGTAAATTGCCGATTGCAGAACCACCCCACTTACTTATGAATTTTTACTCTGTTTCCTCTTCCACAATGCGGATTGCGGGTTGCAAAAACACTTCAAATTCCTTATAAATTTTATTCTGCTTCCCGCTCCCGCAATGCATATTGTGGATTGTGGGCTGCAGAAGCACTTGAATTCTTTATACTTTTTAGGCTTCCGCAGGCGTTCCGGTCCAAGGTTTTTCACCTACCTTGTCTGTGTTTTTCTTGGCAATATTAAGGAGTTTCCAACCCTCGATGGTTTCTCTGACTTAGGCTGAGTACATCACTTGAGACAAGTTTAGGCTTAGGGTTTCTAAGGTGGTTCTCAAATGCCGTATTTTCTTAAGAAAACCTCAGCCGTCATAGTATTCTCCACAATTCACCATTTATTCTAAAAACAATACATAAGAGACTTCAATAAGATGGAAAATGGATTAAACCCGGAGAAAACATTAATACATCCCTATATGGGATCCCTCTCCTCTAGGTGATAATGGCGGAGGGATAAAACAACCAAGTATAGTCTTGTAGAGAGTAAAAATCCTTCAATCACATTTTCAGGATTTAGGTCTTAACATAGGAAACTAATAAACAAATGGATACANGCGGAGGTATAAAACAACCAAGTATAGTCTTGTAGAGAGTAAAAATCCTTCAATCACATTTTCAGGATTTAGGTCTTAACATAGGAAACTAATAAACAAATGGATACATTTCGTGCTCCCTAACTTAACGCAAGCAACAAATAAACAGATCCATAACTTTAAATTCTATTCCCTTGCAACAATCCTTCTAGATCCAATAAAACCCTAAGGGATAAACATAACCGCATTTTATCCAAAACCCAAATAATTTACAACATTGGAGTGCATACTCTAGTTCTTAAATCACAGGACACAATACGTGATCCAAGATTTACAAATTTAACATTAACGATCAACAAACCACATATATGCTCGTAAAATAGGTATATCAAGAACTCATTAGTGTGTAATATTTAAAAACCTTAACCCAGTAGAGCATATTGGCCTCCCTATCAGGGGTCTCTTACACTGGGCATTAATGAAGGAATCATACATCATCCAAGTAACTCTCTACAGAAACAATATTATATCATTTGAGAAACCATATTACCAAATTCATATCATAGTCATTCAAAATAGAGTATGAGTGTACGCCAGCTCATAAGCAACATTTTCATCAATAAGACTAAATTGGTATTTATCATTTCAAAAGATTTGAAACACACATTCACACATATGAAAATATACCCTGAGCTCAATAGATTCATAGAAACATAAACCCAGTAATGAAACCTATTGTAAAGCAAGCCACAATGAAAAGGGAACAACCACGTTCCACCCAACTGTAGATTAGGCACATATCTTATCTGTTCTCAATCACCCCCGAGCTAAACTATGTGTATAATAGCGGATACAACTAACCTCAATTCAATTTTCAAGGAAGAAATCACTTGCCTAACATAGAGTGCTCACGTAGCAAGTATTTCTCTCAACTCTTTCCTAACACAGAGTGCTCACACAACAAGAGTTCATTCCTTCCCAACATACTCAACACCATCCTGCCTCCTCGCATATGCCCCTTTTATAGTTTTGTTTCCTAGGTCTTACTTTGTAGCTACAGTCCATTCCCCAAGGAATCCCCGTCAACCACTGCACCTTGATTTCTCTAGGGTTTGTCCGATATTATTTCGCTGCTACGGTCCATTGAATCCCCATCAACCACTGTGCCCTGATATCTCTAGGGTCTGTTCAGCATCATTAATGCATTTCGATGCCTGGTGTACTTCCCTGATGTTTACTTCTCTATGTCTCCCCCTCTTGCACTTATAGTCTTATATTTTAACGCGTCCTGTCCATTTCATTCTAAATTTCATTAAAGTAAAAATGTAATGGTTACAACTATCCTCCAGGGACCGTTTGGACAGATTCATCAATTAGCCAAACTCATCAAAAAATACAATGGAATAATAATATTTTAGATAATGTTTATAAATTAGGGGATATTACAGAAGGGTAAGGAAGTACGTCAATCACACACATCAAGATAAGAGATCAAGTCCTCCCCCAAATCAGAAGAAACAAGAGAACAAGGACTTATCTAAGATATGGTGCTACATGTGCAAGAAATACGGTCATTATTCCAGTATATGTTGAAGTTCAATCAAAAGGAAGCATGAAGCTTCAACTGCTGATGTAGAAGAAGACCCTCCTCCCAAGGAGCCAAGAAATAATTATTATTTGGAGTTCTTCTTCTAAATTATACGAAGATACAGATTGTGATGATCATCAGTCAAACATATAAAGATCAATGGACTCTGACAGTGGGATCCCACCCATAAAACTACAAAAGATAAGTATTTGATTTTACATAATAGATTAGATCTAGTTGTTTTTTTGAATATATTTTACACTGATCTACATTTCTAAATTCAGGCAGTTAAATATCCTGTCATGCTACACAACCCATCTAGGATGACAACTCCTTCATAACATACTAGAGTAGTACACACTCTTAATGGTATGCTATAATGGAGACCATAAGCATCGAGATAATGGCCTTACGTGTGTTGTGTCGAAGCATTGACTAAAAGGTTTCCTACATTTTTTTTAATACATTTATTATGAAATATTTATAATGATATGACGAGATTTGACTCGTAGGGAATTCCATGATCTACAAGGAAAAGTGATCCCATTGATATACGGATGGAACATAAGCAGAAAGCCTCTAGAAGCATGTATTATGACTCTCAGAACCAGAATGATCTCATGCAGATATTTGGTGATCAAAAGCGGAAAGCTTCTACGAATGTTGGTCTATCTATTGCTTCAACAAGATTTACTCAAATGAATTCTGAGAGACAGAGGGAGTTATCACTCAAAGACAAGGATTCTAGTATACTACATATGATAGAAACCTGACGACACTGCTGTCGTGACTTGAACAAGACAATTGAAGGATCCTTGATGAACTTGGTCGTCACTAGGATATATAATTACTTTCCAGTCTACATTTACATGCCCAATTTATAACCTCCAGGAAAGAAGGAAACATTTGTGGGATATCACAAGTCTTCAAAGGATTACAGAATATACATCCCATGATCAATTCAAATCAAAGTCAGGTAGGATGAAACCTTTGAAGAAGAAATGGATATTTGAAAAGGAAGAGGATCAAATATGGAGATAAATGATGATTGAGAGATGAGATCATATTCCCCTCCAAACATTAAGAGGGAGTCTTAAGAAATGAATAAACTGATTAGTCCCATTGATCTAGTTGAGCCAAATGATGCTCCCACATATATGGCAGTAAGCGGGAAAAGACCCAGATGGGCATGACATATTTTGCAGAATTCAGAGGAGCATCAAAATCCACATGGAGCATATGGGAGCATTGAAAAATTCAAGGCCAGTTTTGTTTCCAAATGGTTCTCTCAGAAAGAGGGAGTCAATTATGATGAGACATTTTCTCCTATGGCTCGATATACTTCCATCAGATGGATGTCAAGGAAACCTTTCTCAATGACATTGTCGATACATTACTTCTTGAGATTAGAAGTATGGTAAAGGTAGACGAATATTTTCCTAAGACAATGAAATTACACCATAGATGTCCAGAAGAAATTCGGAATGTTGGACTTCCAGTCCATAGCTACTCTGATGGATGCAAATTTGAGGAAGCTAAGAGATTCTGCTTCAGATTCAAATTTGATCGATCCCACTATGTATCACCAGTTGATTGGGTCCTTGATGTATCTGATGAACACCAGACTAGATATTTGTTTTGCTGTGAATGACTTCAGTTAGTTCATGTGCGAACCGAGGCAAATTCACTAGACTACTACAAAACATGTGCTCAGATATTTACATGGCACTATGGGACATGATCGACAATATTAATTTAGTTTATGACTCGATATTTCAAGGGTTTACAGACTTAGATTGGTCTGAATGCACTACAGATAGGAAGATCACTTAAGGATTCTATTTCAGTTTGGGTTTTCCAGTAATTTCCTAGTATGGTAGGAAGATGAACTTAGTATCTCTCAGTGCTGCAGTGACCGAGTATATGGCTACCAGTTTAGCAACTCGAGAAGTAGTTTGGCTTCGTAAAATTCTTCCAGGATTGTTTGGCCATATTATGGAGACAATTGTGATTCATCATGATAACCAGAGTCGTGTGCAGATGTTAGTGAATCACGTATTTCACAACAAGTCGAAGCACATAGAGATTCAGTATCACTTCATACATGATATGGTGCAGAAAAGTGCAGTCGGGCACTAACATATTCCAACAGATGACCAGACTGCAGATGTTCACACCAAGCCTCTTCCCAAGATGAATCTTGAATACTTTCGCGGAAGACTTGGAGTAGAAGAGAACGTATCCTTCTCTGAGAGGGAGAGATGGCTGAGAGACGTTTACCATAATTTTTCCTAGGTACCTCTGCTCATCTAGGATCTTAGCCAGGTATGGGAGAAATCCCATCGATAGATGATATAGACAGGTAGTAGATGGTTGGGTTCACATAGGTGCCTCTGCTCATCTAGGTGCTCAGCCAGGTATGGGAGAAATCCCATTGGTAGATGAGTCGGATAGGTAGCAGATGGTCGTGTGATCACACACAAAAATTGAATCGTTCAGGTTCTCAGCCAGGTATGGGAGTAACCCATCGACAGATGAGACGAATAAGCAGTAGATGGTGGTGCACATTTACTCATTCAGGTTTTGAGCCAGGTATGGGAGTAACCCATCGGCATATGAGATGAACATGCAATAGATGGTTGTGCACATTTATGCATTTAGGTTCTCAGCTAGGCATGGGAGTACCTCATCGATAGATGAGATGAACAAGTAGTAAGTGGTCGTACACATTTTCTCATCCAGGATCTCTAGCCAGACATGGAAGTATTCCATCGGTAGTATAGACATATAGGTAGCAAGATATTTTCTCTCAGACATCCGGATAGAATAAATTCATAATGATAACCTTCAGTACGTTTGGAGATGATAGAGACAATATAGATGTACAAATTAAACCCATATGATCGTGATGTTGATGAAGACCGTAGAATACCTTCCTTGTTGAGAGGGAATGTTGGAGTTTGTGCAACTTCAGAAGCTATTCTTATTGTTCTTGTATTGTACCTCCTATGGGATATGAACTTATTGTAATCAATCATACAAACCCTAGAAGAACAATGTAGACCTTGGGGAGAAAATAAAGCAAAAGAAAATACAAAATATAAATTACGTTTCTCCCCCAAGAGAAGTTGACCCAGTTAAAATATTAGTGGAAAATCTATATAAATAGGAGGCACCTCTCCTCATTATTCTAGAGAGTAGCACAACAACAACACAAGAGAAGTTCACATTTTATGGGAGAGAAGTTTGCCTATACTGCACAAGAAGACTATTTTCAAGGTTTCTATCTTTAGAAATAATTTCCATATTTTCTCTTTCTTCATTGTACAGTGTTCTCAGAATTATCATCTCTAGACAAAGGTTGCTGGGTTTTCTCCCAATTGGGTTTCCCAGGATAAAAATATTCATGTTATTGTTTTGTTCTTTGTCTATATTCTAGTGATCCTATTGATAAATGCAATTAAGATATATTGCTCTAATATTATGAAAATATAACATCTGACTTCTTCCTCTGACACCACCAACACCATCTATACGATCTCGAGCTCCAGTAGTCCTTCCCCCTCCTCGGCCGTAGAATATCCATCTGATCTATCCACACATTTCTTTCACAATGACAAGGAGATCCTTGAATATATTTCGATTCCATAATACCGTTGGGATTATTTGCACCATCGCTCCTTCTTCATCCCCGATGAGCCTTCTTCATCGTCAGACCAATTCTCCATCGAAGCGAAATAATTCATCCACGAAAGTGCGGATAGGTTTAAAAGCCCAATCCCAACCCCAGATACCTTTGAAGAATGGAGCATGGATAAAATTTCACCAACCATAAAGATCGATATATCAACTACCCCTGAGATAGTTGAATATATTAGCCTTGGAGTGTCTTTCTCCCCTAAAGAAGTCACTTCATACAAAGCACCATTTTAGGAGTTTTGTGATATTTTTTCTTGGCCTTATACTGAGATGCTTGGGCTTGATCCATCCATTATTGAACATCATATCGATACATAGCCTGATGTTTCCCTTGTTCGCAAAAAAAAATGACCCATCCACCCATCAAAGGCCCCTGCCATCAAATATGAGATCGAGAAGCTGCGTAAAGCAAGCTTCATATAATCCATTACGTATACCACTTGGGTTTCCAATCCCATTCTCATCAATAAAAAATAGGGTACCATTCGTGTTTGTACTAGCTTTCGAGACTTGATTTTGGCTTGTCCCAAAGACAAATTCCCCACTCCGTTCATTGATCGGATCATTGAAGCTTGTGACAACCATGAAGTCTTTTCCTTTATGGATGGTTTTTTCGGTTATAACCAAATTCAAATACGCAAAGAATATCAGTACAAAACTGCTTTTACGACCCCTTGGTGCACTTTTGCGTATTGTGTCATGCTATTTGGCCTTAAAAATGCTCGAGCCAATTTTCAGTGGGCCATTAATTTTTGCTTCCACAACTTCATTCATATTATCTTGGTTTATTTAGACAACCTCATGACTTGATCTCGGAAGCATTCACAACATTTGGATGACTTACGACAAGTATTTCTATGATGACGTAAATATAACATCTACTTGAACCCCCTCAAATGTGTATTTTTTGTCCCCGTCAGTCGATTACTAGGATTCATCATGTCCCACAAAGGGATTACCATGGATCATTTGAAGGATCAGGCCATCCTAAATCTCCTCCCTCCACGTACTCTGCGCCAATTGTAAAGTCTTCAAAGGAAGGCCAATTTCCTTTGACGATCATTCCGGACTATGCAACAAAAGTCCATGGGTTCTTGCATCTGCTCTGTACCAACATTCCTTTTGTATGGGATGAGCATGAAAAAGCCTCTTTTGATGCATTGAAACAAGATCCGACTTTCGCTCTGTTGTTGTCTCCTCCTGAATTCAACAAGGAGTTCATCCTCTATGTGTCGGCATCCTAAAATGCTATCGCTGGAGTCTTGGTCAAAGAAGACGATGCTCACCAAGAGCATGTGATCTATTATGTGAGTCAAAAACTTTTTGGTCCACCTTTACGCTACTCCCATGAAGAGAATATGTCCCTCGCTGTCGTATTTTCAATAGAAAATCTACACCACTACATCCTCATGATCCACACACGCGTCGTGGACAATTCCGACCCATGTGTTATCTCTTGAGCCACCGTCTTGTTCAAGTTCATGTTGCTAAGTGGATCATCATTCTCTAAGAGTACAACCTGGAATTTGTCACACCCAAAAGAACTAAAGATTTGACGTTAACTTCCTTGATGGAAGACTTCCCTTCATCGTCTACATCATCCCCTATCACAGTTACTCTTCCCGATGAATGATTATTCGTCATCTCTATGGAAGAGCCTTGGTATGGGGGCATCCTCCTTTACTTATGCACACAAAAATTCAGGCCCCATTTGAACTGCAAAGATCATCATCATATCCAGCACCAAGCTCCTCGCTATTTCCTTACTGGTGACGTCTTCTACCTCCTTGGTGTGGACACTATCATGCTTCATTTACTCACCCACAATGAAGTCGAACAAGTCCTGAATGACTGTCATAGTGGAGCCTGAGGTGGCCACCTCTCTGGTTTGACTACTACTCAAAATATCCTCCACTCCATTTATATCTAGCCCACCATCTTTGGTGATTGCATCCATCTAGTCAAATATTGTCACAATTGCCAACTCTTTGCCCCAAAGGCAATGACACCTCCCATACTGCTACATCATGTCATCATAGTTAGTCCCTTCTACAAATGGGTGATTGAATTCATGACCTGTAATCCTCCTTTGGCCGACGACCATAAAAACATCATTGTGGCCATTGATTATTTCACCAAATGGGCCGAAGCCATGCCTACCTTCAACTATAAGGTCGAAATTGCAGCGCTTTTCTTTTTCAACCATGTTATTTCTCGCTTCGGTGTCCCACAACAGTTAGTCTCAGACCACGGTTCTCATTTTGAGGACATTGTTTGGACAGAGCTATTTGCCATGTTGAAGTATGAACACCAGTATTCATCTTCTTATTACCATCAGGGAAATGGCCAAGTTGATGATGTCAAAAAGATCCTCAAAACCATGCTCCAACGAATGGTGAACAAAAATAAGTCCAACTGGCACCACATTCTCTTTTCAGCCCTCTGGGCCTGCCAGACATCGACTAAAACTGCCAATGGTTTTACCTCATTTCACTTAGTCCATGGTGTGGAGTCGGTTCTTCCCATTGTATTCCAGATTCTATCACTCTGCTTTGTTGTTGAGCTTCTACCTGATACTTCACCGTTAGAAAAATGCCTACTTATGATTGAATGAACCAATGAGGACCTTCACGTTTCTCTCCAAATGATTGAAGAAATAAAGAATCGGTCGAAGTCCCACTATGACTCCCACATCCACCCACGCACCTTTAGCGAGGGGGACCTAGTCCTCGTTTATGACCAACCCCATGATAAGACTGGAAAAGGGAAGTTCGAATCCATGTGGTATGGCCCTTATATCATCCATTGATGTCTTGTAAATGGGTCATATATCCTTTATGACAATGACGGTCGCTTCTTGAAGAATCCTTGCAATGGTCTCTACCTCAATAGGTTCTATGCCTAAAGTCACTCACCATACAAACCTATGTATCATAGTTTTTATTTCTTGTTTCGCATCGTTTTTTCCACAAGTCTCACAGTTTGTTTCCTTGGTTGTTATATATGGATCCTACCTTTCCTTTCTATGTTGGTTTTGCTGATGGTGCAAGTAGATGGTCTCCTAATCTTGCCTCGACTGCGTGGGTCATTTATTCCCCGTCACATGAGTTGATCCATATCGACAGAATGTGTGTTGGTATTTCTACCAACAACAAGGCTGAGTATGACGGTGTCGTTGGTCTCCTGACCATCGCCCTTCACTTGGGTTTTTGTTGCCTTGATGTCTTTCTAGACTCCCAACTGCTTGTCTCCCAGTTGAATAACTGCTATTAGGTACACGATCCTTGCCTCTTTAGAAAGTTCATGCACACTAGACATTTTGTTAGACATTTTTCATGCATGTTTCTAGAAGTCTCAATAGTGTAGCAAACCAAAGGGCCAATGACTTTCTATAGTGGCACATCAATCATCGCATATAGGAAATAAACTACATCATGTATCATCATATAGTCATGCATACATATGCCATATACATCATATCTGGATCATCATAATCATAAAGGAGACTCATAAAAACCCATAAAAACACATAAAAAGTTGCATCCACGTGCATATATATGATATCATAATGTTCAGTAAAAAATGAGAAGCTCAACATGCTTTCTCGTTTGATCATAAATATCATACCAAAATCCCCATGCTCAAATGCATTGGGGGCATCATCACAAGTTGCTAGTCCAAGTCATCCTCCTCTAACTCTGTGTCCTCATCTGAGTCCTCCTCCTCCTTCGAGCTCTCCTCCTCCATAAGCATGTCACCCCTTGTCATCGCTTTGACATACTCATCAACAACCACGATCCTGCTTACGAGAGATATCCCCTCCGGAGGAGCCCTGTAGCAAGCGACAATGAGACCATCATCAAGGTACTGCCATCTGTTGTCGGTAACCCCCTCTAGTAACCTCTCCATGTCCAGCCACAGTGAGTCTAGTGTCACACTCTAGTGCCTCCTCTTCTCACGAGCAGGTGGATCTAAACCCTCCACCCTGTCCCTGCGTTGTTGGTACCCCATTGGAGCGTGCGGTCCCTTGTTTGCACATGCACACAGTATGCCATTAGTGTCTATCACACACATAATATAGCTACCACTATGATAGCACACTATATATAAATGCAACCACAAATAATCATGTATACGTACCTTCATGTCCCTAGACCTGCCCTAGAGGTTGAGGCATATCCGGGTATCCTTGGTAATCCATCCCTGCGCATGGGTAGTTCTCTATAAGGACTGGAATTTGATGCCACTATGCAAAAATCTCTCAGGTAAAGAAGCAACCCACCAAGATGCCTCCCTCTCTGATCATCATATCACATCATATCATCATGCAAGGATGGTGAGGCCCTCCCTCATGTACCGCCATATGCAGTCGCTGTGTAGGTAGTCACTCAAAGAAAAATGAGCACAAGAAGGAGGGGAAACATAAATCCCCACCTACTGAATTGGCCTAGTTCAGCGCACATCAAACCAAGGTCAAGTACATCTGGTCCCACCCATAGTAGGTGACCCTCATTACACTCTCCACCATCAGTAGCTAACCGCCTGAGATCTTGTGCATCCCGTTCGATCCTAGTATGCGCATCACCATCATTGCCACTAATAAAGTCTCCAAACTCTCAATGTCACACATCAGTATGTATGATGTATGAATATACTCAGTCATAGCAATTCCTCACGCATAGGTCATGCATCAGCACCCCGCTCGGGAGCTTCAGTGTCGTGTCGTTGATCATGCCAAGTAGTGGGAGTCCATTCAGAAAGTACACATCTCGGAGGGTGATCACTAGTCTCCCACCCTTGATGATGAAACACTTTGATTCTCAATCCCAGTAGCTCACCAGCTTGTTCAACAATAGTTTTGCTGAACGCATCAAGGGGATATGAAAAAACTTCAGTAGCACACACCATGAGAGCATGTCCTGTATTGCTCCATCATCCTCCACATTGTCTCTGATATCACCGATGTCTCGCTATAGCCATCCGAATCAAGGCATCTTGCACATGTACATAGTCACTGTCAGACCCAATTACACCAAATTTCCCATTCTAGGCTAGGTCATGCATGTTCGGCCTTTTTGGGTGACCCAATTCGCGCAAAAATGATGGACAGGTGGGACTGGGTTTCTCTTATCTGCTGAACAGGTGCGACCTAAGTCATGCCTGTCTCCTGACATATGCACCTAGCCCACTTTATATTCCTGATAAGTGTGACTTGGGTCCTGAATTTTCCCTCGAAAAGTGTGACCTAACCCTGAGAACCCCTCAGGCTCGGCCATGGCCCCCTGAGTGAGGAAAACCAAAAAATAAACCATTGAAAAAGATAGGCTCGGTGAGATCTCTTACCTGCAAGCCACAGATAAAAAAAATGCCAGTCCCTTTGGAATAAATCAACAATTGTATTTTGGGGCCCTCCACTCCAACTCAACACTGCACAGTGAAAATGACAAGTGTCATGTGGTCCCCCCTTTTTATAGGCCTCCATTTGGTCTAGTTTTTCTTCTGTGCACCATAAAGTCATTCGACGTTCATTTTCTACACCGTTCACACCATCGGGTTTGGTTTTCTGTCCTTTGTCTTTTGACGAGACCCATGTCTCGTGCTCTCCCTTTGAATTTTTGGGCCATTTCTCGGATTCACCTCAATTTGCGTGCCATCATGTGAATCACACCACAAACGTACTGGCATGTTCATGATCCATCTGATCCATCCATACTGTAAACTTGGCCTTATTTTACCACCATCCATCATCCCGCAAGGAGGCCTCACTAGTGTTCCATTGTTATTTATATCACCCTTGTTCACGATGCCATCCCTTATGGTATATCAAACACTTCCTCCTTGCTTGACTGACCATTACAGAGTTTTGTTAAGCTCTTTTCTGACTCTTAAAAGAATGAAAAGATCATCGAGCATGGTTGCTTCCTTTCATGCTCATTAAAGTATTTGAAAGGGCGTCTATGTGGCCTCATTTATCTCCTTTTTCAGACTATGTAGACTATCAAAAGAAAAGGACCACCCTAGCACCTTCCAACTAGGAACGTTTCCCTTTGTATCCTTTTATTCTTTATCGGACATTGGGACCGCAAATTACGAAAAATCTCATTATGGGTTGTCTTTAATCTCTTTTCCAGCCCTCTCATCAAGAAAATATTGTCGAGCAAACTTGGTTTCATTCATGCTCGTAAAAGTATTTGAATGATCATCCAATAAGTATAGGTTTAACCTTTTTCGACCTGATTGGACTACCTATGATAAAAAAGTCTCTTAGCCCTTGTCGGCAGGGAGATCTATCCTTTGTACACTTTTATATTTTTTTGGACTTAGGAGACTACTGTACAAAAAGTAGAGCACACTGGAGTCTTCTTCCTATTTTCAAACTCTCTAAAAATGAAAACACCATCGAGCATTTACCATCTGGGACTCTACAAAAATCCATGAGATAGTATCATATTGAGCATATTTATATCCCTTCTTGGTGTTCCTTAAACTATGAAGAAGGCCCACAATGGTGTCTCTAGGTGCCATCACATATGGTCTCACATTATGACAGCTTCCCCCTATTGGGTCGACTTTGTTCAGAGTACTTTGCAATGAGTCTCCCTTGGATCCCTTAGATATCACTAGCCCAGTTACTTCCCCCAGTATCTCCTATTGCAGTCATCTTCCCAGTTTCCAAGCTATGGTATCCTCCCCATGAGTTGGTATCATATGCTGCTAGTTCAACCCTGCTGCCATAATATGAACAAAGAAAGTTTCAGTCTCCCGTACTCCCCTGCCTCTGTTCTCCAGTCGGTTCCTTACCCCCAGTATTATTCCATATCTCTTGTTGTCCCCCTTGCATTTCTATCAAGGAAACCTCATTGCCTTGGTAGTTGTAGGTCTCCCTCTGTTGATGTCAACACATTTATTCTAGAGGTCCTTGTATCATGGTTTCATCCACCTGGTTGATGAGTTCCTTGGACCACTTGAAAGGAGTCATTAATGTCTTTCGGGTTGGTTGTGTCTCATGTGCTAGACTTCGGCTACACTATCACACCATTGAGATTCATACAAGGTATTGGTCCTTTCATTATTTGGTCGAAGACCCCGGTTTTCACCTGACTCTAGCACATTGGTGAGTCTATTTTTGGGACCCATACAGTCTCCTATCTCTTGTGATTTATAGGCTGCGTTGGTGACAGTTTTCGGAAGCCCCTCAGTGTCTTGCTTCCATGTATATCCAGTACTTGATGTTGTATATTGTACCACATATATTCGGACTCTCAGTCATTGATCCCATCTAGTTATGTACACCTCCAGACCTAGAAGAGCGTTAGTCGTTATGATATTGTATTCCTTAAGAATGCCATTGTTCCTATGTACCTGTTCTTCAGATCAGTTTATGTATTCAACCTCCCATTGAGGCCACCATGATGTAATACTAGTTGTATATATGTATTGATCGAATCCCATTATTTGAGCCTTGATCCACATTTTTATTTTTGAGACATTGTTACAAGCATGGGTATGCCTGCCTCGTCCATATACATGTCTGAGATTATATGTACCTAGTCCATTTTTGAGAAGGAATATAGACCAAAATCCACTGTAGTTTGAATGAGGAGACTCCACTCCTCTATAGTTCTCTCTAGTCTCTCCACCATTGTCACCATTTTCCTTGATCCTATGATGTCTATCAGCCATACGATGAGCTCCTTCCCTCGCACATCATGGGGCAATCTGTTAACACCAAAAAGTGTTCACCTAGATCTCCATGGTCTAAATCATAGTCATACATCATATTCCTATCACTAACTCCTCCATTGTGACCTTCACAACTAGAATTCCATCAAATATGGTCCTAAACATTATTATTCATTCTCCCATAAATGAAGGGAAGTTGAACATTTATTGTGATTTATCCCCACTCTCTCGAAAAAGCACAAAAAAAACCATAAAATGAAAATGGGTAAAAAACCATGGACAAATACCATGGGTCAAGAAACCTTGGATCATCCTATAAATACATTATGAAGTCTCCCCCAAAACAATTTTAGCCACACTTTTGGTCACATCACACATCATTACTTTTCATCACTTGCCATTGTTCCTCTGTTCTAGCAATACCATTCCCACAGTGTACGTTTAGTTCACTCCTTACCAATTTGGATCCCTTCCCACATTTGACAACCATTCATGGAGAATACTGGAGACCCAAACCGTGGAGCTGCAGGACCATTTCCTTAGATGACTACGGTGACCCACATTACATAAAAAGTTATGAATGCTTTTATTTTTGTGAGTTACTAGAATATATCTGAAAAAATCAAAAAATATTGTTATTGTCACTTCTTGTTTCCTGTTATCATTATTGAACTCTACCTTATGATCTGGACGATCTAGGGTAGGTTCTTTTGCATGTAGTAGGGGAGAAATCCCCACTACAGTCAATGATAGAATTTTCCTTAAGGCAAAGTCCATTATAACTTCATGTTGAGTGCATTTTTTTTGGTCAATGATCCTCGAATCATAGAGTATTGTGATTTATGTCCTAAAATTTTGGAAAATTTCAAGATTGATTCCTATGCATCTAGGTGGTGGGCTCCTTTTGAGTTACACCAAAGGTGAAGAGGGTTAAGGTTGAATGATTTTGGCGAAATTGTGTAGTGATTATGGCATTAAGCACAGTTACTTTCATTCTTTAGTTCATGATGAGATATTTGATGATGATTATTCTTTTGTTTCACACACATTTGTCACAAGATGTTAATAATATTACAATAAAATCCTAGAAACCCCAATTCATGTGAGAGATACAAAAAATAACACAATATGATATTATGAGTAACTAGTGCAAAAATTACAATGGAGTTTACCTCCTCATATCATTGTTCATTTAGCAAGCCATTTGCACTTATAAATTGTGGGATAAATTGCTTTACACATAAAGTAAACAATAAGTTACTTTATTACATAGTAAGTCTTATATTATAACATCCTTTCTTAAGGTTTATGGTATTTCAATCAAAACATACTAATATAAGACTAAAACATCAAAACCAAAATAAAACAAAAAATTCTTCAAAAGATTCTTCTTTGAAAACAATTCATGGATCAAGTAGTGCTCCATCAAGCTACCTCATAACCCCCTTGTAAAGGTGTAGCTCTCAAGTTTAATTCCTAAGTTCTCCGATTTTACCTTCGTGGACTCCCAAATTATGAATCACCAAATTTAGGTTATTAGATAACAATCCACATGCATATCTAATAACCTTACAAGGGATAATTCTTGAGATCAACAAACTCTAAAACTAATTAGGCAACTATTGTGAGTGTTTTCACACTCACACAGGTCAAAAATGGGTGCTTTAGGATTATGTAACCCAAGGTATCAAGCACATGAGAAACTGGTTCTCACGGTTCAGATGTGTGAGAACACTAGGTAAAAGTGAGTCAAAAGAAGTAAAACTAAACTATGCAAGGTTGGACATAGGAAATAAGACTAAATATCTTTGCATGCAAGTCATAAATGAAAAGTAAAAATGGATGTAGGTAAGAGTAACAACCCGTAACAAATAGTAACATATAGTAAAGGTAAATTTGATTATTTTCACACACCAGAGCGTAAAAATGCAGAAAATGGAAATATTTTTATTAATCAATTTGGACAATACGTGCATGGATAATATCTCTATTATATGAGCCCTTGCAACTGACGTAGAATTTGTTTCTCCAGTGTCTGAATAGTCTGGTCTCTCGCACAAGGTCACAATGGTGTTGTATCTCAACCAGGTGGAAGGAGTGAGAGGTAAATAAGGGTTATAGGCTTCCAGGGAAATTTCAGTAGAATAACAGTGCCTAATAGAGTATATGGAGAATGAGAATTCATATAATATTTATAGGAAATTATTTTTCCATTAGGGTTTCGTAAACCATGGTAGTTTTGGCTTCCATCGCTGGTTTAATTTGAATTTTGGGTGGGATTTACTTTTTGGATCGTACCTCCCTCATTTTTTGGGTTTATTTCTTAATGTGGATATTAATCCCTATTTTGGTTGGATAATTCCACTTTGGCTATGAGGGGTCCATATTTGATGGCTTTTTGGATATTTTTTTTGAATATATGAAGGCATATTTGGTCATGAAAGTGGGTTATGGAGGATATGGTAAGTCCTTAGTGATATGTGAGAAAATGTTTGGTGTTAACAACAACCATCTATACCAAGTTGTATTTACATTTGATCCCATCTTGTCTTAAAAGTGTGTACTTCTTTCATAGAAGACCCCTTTTTTCAATGAGGTCATCACCACTCTAGTGTCTAATGGATCTTCAAAAATGGATGCATTGGTTGCATGTGGTTGGTTTTTGACCTTTCCCCTGATAACATCTTTGGATTGAAATCTACAGTTCCAAGCTGTGTGACCCATTATCTTTCAATAGTATCATTTCATACCCTCCTTATATTTAATTGATATGTTATGATGGTTTCTTGAGTATAACACCATCTCATGTTGAGGATCACTTTTGGTCTCTCTTGCGATTGTTCTCTTTTTTTCCAGCTAAGAGTGAAGCAATCATATTTTGTACAGTTTCAGAAGGTAATTGACTAAGAGTAAATATTACATTGTTGTTTTGAGAAGGAAAGCTATTTAACATAATTGCTTTGGAATCTTCTTCTTCTATTGTGGCTTTGACTTCAACTAATTGTCTAATTGTCAGTGTTTTATCTTCAGCAGTAAATTTTTTATCTCTTTCAACTTTATTTATTTGTTTACTTCATCCCACAGCTATAACATTATTCATTTACAATATAAGTAAAATAAAGGAACACTAAAATATAACCATGCACAAGAGACACACATATTTTTATCCCGGGAAACCAAATGGGAGAAAACCCAACAAACTTTTTTCGGAAGAAATCAATCCAATATAAGAAAAATACTAATCATGAAGATGAACCTGAATATGAGACAAGTTCACCCTCCATAAGAAATCTTATAAAGGTTAGCGAGTCTTCAAAGAGGATAAGATAGCCATAAAATTTCCTTCTTGCCTTTGCTAGGCCTTCCAAGAGATGCACACAAGTGGAGGGAGAAGATGTTGAGTGAGTGAGTGTATGTCCAAATGAGAAGTGAATCTCTCTATTTATTTTCATCAAGTCACTAGAAATTTCCTCAATGGGGTTGACTTTCCTTTTCTCCACTGGGGCCGACTTGTAATTTTTCCCACTAACTTTTATTTATTTCCAAGCTAACTTGACTTCTTTCCTTCATTTTTCTTCCAGTGCTTCTTCGATTTTTTTGGAACTTCTTCAATGGCTTGTCTTGGCTTCTTAGACATTTATTCATCATAGAAAATTTATCCTTGTTGATATCTCATCACATGCGGTTATATTCTTCCCAATATATCTAATGTTGATTTGACCATACTCTAAGAAGTCTTGAGTAGTTATTAGATCCACTTGTCAACTTCAGCATTAGATTATAAATTTTCAAATATATAAGGAGATAAGATCTACTTGTAACATAGACAAGTCATCTCACTCTATAAGAATATATCATTCACGCTATAGAGCACTCGCACACAGTAAGTATACAATGTGACCTCTAGCATACTACCACTCCAGTCAACACATGACTGGACGAGGATAACCATTCAAGCCCTCTATACATATACTCAACCAGGGTAATTTTTAGTGGCTAATTTTTGCCAATTGGCTATTTTTTGGGGGTTTTTCGAAAAATAAATTCGCTATTTAGTGTCTAATATCGCCTATATTACATAAAATATGTTTTTTTTATCATAATATTCACCAAAATTTACACATTTTAGTGTTAATTTTATGTTTCATATTTAATATTCGCCTACCTATCTATAAACATGTTTTTTTCAATCCAAAACAATCTCCTAGAGTACTATACTTAAGTATAATATTAGAATCCTTAAAAAATACCCTGTACTCAACACATGACTAATCAGGGCTACGACGAGGACATTCTCTCCATGGGTTGTGAACCTCTAAGAGAATGATTTGCATAATGTTTTCTTGATTTCGGAACCATGAGAACATCAACACTAATGAGATATCTGAGAGTATTTATGTGGCTAGACATAAGTGACTTTGGTATACATCTTGAATATGAATAATTGTAGCTTCAAAGGAAACTTTCCATTAACTGCTTGTGATCCATATAGCTTATTTAGTTTCCCAAGATTACCATGGATGAATTTTCAAGGTCTATATGGTGCAATTCAAAGTATGAGAGAGCAAGGAAAATTCTAGCTTTGGCTTTATTGCTCTGTTTTTCCATTCCAATAGTTTATATGAATATGTCGATGATGTCTTAATTCCTTTATAGTTCATCACATGTAGAATTCTATTCATAAACTACTTCTGAATTCTCACTTTCTAAGTGTGGAATTGAGGCTAGAATATTTATCTAATGGCATTTCCATTGTTTTATATCCAAATCTACTCATACTATTTTTCCATAAACTAATAAAATACAACGAGAATAATGCAAGAAATACACATATTTGCGACTAATTTATTAAGGATCTTGTTGACAAATGGTATTTTATCCTAAGACAAAAGTAAGTGATATACGTTCAAATATAATGATATAAATTAAGATATAACCACATAATCCATTAATATCATATCAAATTTACTAAAAACCACTTTAAACAATTAAATTCTCTGTAAATACCTATACGATCATTGTACGACAATGGCAAAGTTGTATAGTTGATTTTACAATAATGGTAAGAGTTGTATGATGTCTATATTGAGTTGTACATCGGTTGAATTGAATCATATGCAGAGTTGTGTGTTGGTTGAATTGAATTAGAAGACGGATGAACTAAATCGTATAATGGATGGAAAATCATACGACTTGATTAAGGTGTACGATGGTGGGAAATTTGTATAATGACTTGATTAAAGTGTATGCTGGTTGGATTGTACGACAACTAGTTAAATCATAGAGAAAAAAAATCATATGGAGGTTGGTGCAATTTCTAATATGCCATATTGAACGAACTATCCCGACAACTTGCTCCTCCATTGGATGGATCCTTCAAATTCTTCAGAGGCATATTAACATTAGCGATGGACAAAAACTTGGTTCTTCAATCACATGACCTCATCTAATCACATTGTTCTAATTCTCTAGATCATCATGCGATGCTAGAGAAGAACCTGCTTAGCATAGTATCCCTTGGGGCTCTCTCGCTCTAATACCATATCACAAAAAACCTATAAGGCCTAATACATGTGAGAGATATACAAAATCACACAATATGACTTTATGAGTTACTAGTGTAAAAATTCCACTGTATTTCAACTCCTTACATATTAATGTTCAACAAGTAAGTCATTTTCACTTGTGAATGTGGGATAAATCATTTTACAAATAAAGCAAACATTAGCCCAACCTAAAGTCATAAAGTGACTTTATTACATAGTGAGCCTTATATTCTAATAGATAATATTTAAGCTAGATGTTAGTTATCTTCCAAATGTTAGGATATAAGGATTACATGTAATAAAAGTCACTTTATGACTTGGTTATATTTTTATACTTTTTTTGTAAAGCAAATCCATCCCTTGTTCATAGCTGGAAATTATTTGCTCCATGAGAAACCATTATAAGGAGGTGAACTCCTATGTAACAATTGCACCAATTATTCATAATATCATATTGTGTTATTGTGTGTATCTTTCTCATGTGTTTTGTGATGTAACCCTATCTAGGGTTTCTAACTTTTGTAATATGGTATCAGAGTAGGTGTGAGCCTAGGATAAGTCATACAGATTAGAGATTTGGTTTTTTCTTTTCTTAAAAAGTTAAGTATGTTTTCTCTTGAATCAAATGATGATTTGAAGAATTAGAAAGATTTGATAAAAAGACTATATTCTCACAAAATATCATTAAGGAGTCATCATGCAGTATTGATGAAGTTGAATCGTTGCATTGTCTTTCATGTTTACGGAGCCATGAAGGGAAGGAGTCACACTATTAAGAAAACAACCATTAAATGCTAAGTGAGGTTTAGTTATTTAATTTATCATCACTTATTAATTATCCTAGAATTCCTTCTTAGCATTTCGTCTCACAACATGAATACATGCAACAAATGAAGCATATTTTTTTCTAGTTTCAGAGGGGTCATTTGTAAACATTGGGGTTTATAGAAGTTAATTTATGTTCATAAATTTATAATTCAGCAAAATTTGTATGGCAAATTTCAATTTTGAAATCAAGAAAAAGAGTAGGTTGTGTTTTTTATTTCTTTGATTAGGGTGTTGGGCATGGAAATTCCATTAGATATGTACCCCAGTTTCAATTTCCATAGATGTAAAGGAAAAATTCAGATGCATTTAATGAGCAAAAACCTATGAGGAATAGTAGAAAGGATTGAGTAATCACTTATATATCCTAATAAATTATTGGAATGGGTTGGAAAAGATGATAAAGTCAAATACAATATTGACCTTGTACTCTCAAATTTAGAATTACATCATATAGATTTGGAAAAGACATCCAAATAAATTTGAGATGATTTGAATTCAAAATTTGGAGAAAAGGTAGTGAATGTAAAATTTTCTCTAAAGCTATAGTTATTTAGATTCAAAATGTTTATCGAAATCACTATGTCCAACCACATAAGAAATATGGGATCTCTCATCAAACAATTAGAAAAATTCAAAACTAAGGTAGAGGAAGAGGATGCCAAATCCATCTTATTAAACAGATTGTCTTCCAAATACAACAATGTTATTTTTACTTTCAATCAAATGTCTTCATGGTCGTTGGAAGACATGATTGTTTCTCTCTTAGCTAAAGAAAAGAGAACCATTGCAGGTGACACAAAAGATGATCCTCAACATGAAATTACATTATACTTGAGATAGAATCATAGTAGTGGGCTAAAGACAAGGGGAGATGGAATGCTATTATCACAAGAAAATGTACCACACAACCTAGAACTATAGGATTTGAGTCAATGATGTTCTTAAGGGAAAATTCAAATGCAAACCACATGTAGCTAATACAACCATTGTTGAAAGATACACTAGATGCTGACAATGGTGATGACCTTACTTAAGAAAGGGTATTTTACACATTTGAAGAAGCTTGCACTTTGAAGACAAGAAGGGATTTATTTTCCAATTTCTTAGCACTGGAAAATTACCAAAGGTTGTAAAGGCTATTCCCAGGTAACAACAAAAACCACTTTTAAAGAGAAAACTGGCTTTTTTCTCTTCCGAGAGGGATCTCTCACAAAATATTAACAAGGCCACATATGTATAAGCAAAACTGTTTATAATTGGTAAGATTGGTTGAAACATAACACATGACCAGTGGGCTATGGAGTCAAGATATGAATATAGATAAACATAAATTTTGCATGGAGTTTTAAACAGAGACAAGGTAGCTACTCAGTCACAGTCAAAACTTGATTGTCTAGTGAAAAAGGAAGAACATGAATAGACCATTAACACAGAGCATTGTAAAAATGAATTATGTATCAACTTTAGAAGAAATATTTGGTGGATATCCGAAAAGAACATCTAGAGCATAGTAAATATGAATTCTAAACTATTATACTCTCATTTTAGGCATGAAGGAAAAAATAATAAACAGATAAAACCAGAAAAACATTCACATGAGAAGGGAAAGTACAGACTGCAACATGAAATAACACAAGAATTTATGAAAAATGCCAACTCTCGGCTCTATAATTAATAGAAAGAACTTGAATACACAATTTTCCAAAATCTCACAGGTTCCAACCCTCGCTTCATCAAATGTATGAATACTTATACAATTGCTCCTTGAGATGAACAATAAGCCTAAATGTCTAATGGTTTCAACCGTTTATTACATGTGTCAAAATACTTGTCTATTACAAAAAAGTTATGAGATAACAAAGCTTCTTAACTGATGAAATTAAAATAACATTTTATCATAAAATATATCCTTCGTTGAAAATCCTTTGCACTGTCTTCCCTGATGTCTTCATGGTTGTAACTTATATTTATTTGATCCAAATTGTTGAACCATTCTCCAACATTTAGGTTTAGGAAAATCTGCAACAACCATTTCATGTGCCAGAACTTTGAGTTCCATGTTTCTGCATATGAAAGACTAGGCACCTTGGCACACGTGACTTTAAAATCAAATAATGACTCGAAATCTTCATGCAATTTATCAAACACGACTCTTCCAGAGAGAGCTTGCCACATAACTCCAAACTTACTGTGATCTGACTTGCAATTTACCAATTTTTCTAGATATTCCCTCTTGAGACAATAATGGTCCCATTTCCTCCCAGAAGAAAGGAATTCCCCTGTTTACCAATGGAGTAAATAAGTTAGTCACTTCTTTGATTTTATGACTTAAAAATCAACTTTATCCTGTACAGTATCCATCATTCTATACTTTCCAATCACTTTTCTAGCCCAAGAGGCAATAACAACTTTGTCTTGATACCAAACCTTCTAACTTTATCTTCTGATAAAGCACTTAAAAAGTTGATAGCATTCTGAGTTACTTCCATTGGGTTCTTATTTAATCCTTTCTTTACTATCAAAATATTATGTTTGGCTACTTTTAGAGCAATCTACTGATCTGCAATAAAATATAAATATGGTCTAAACTTATTTGATTCTTGAATAATCTTATCCCAAATCATATGTCTGGCTCCTTGCAAGGCTATTTGGCCAACCACCTACTTTGTTAACTTGGTATCCTGATTTATTAGCTCTTGACATTTTTCCTCTACTTCTTTCTTCTCTTGTTCTTTTTTCAAAGCTATCTCTTCAAGATTCTTGTTTTGTTTCTTTAACCCTGTGAGTTCTACATCTTTCAGGTTTACCTGAGACATTGCTTTAGAAAGAGAGACTGCATCTATTTCTATAGAAGGAACAGTAGATTGATTTTTAACTTCCTGTAACTCTTTTTCTTTTGCTGCAAGCTTAGCTTTTAGGTCCTTCGCATTTTCTATCAGAAGCTTAGCATCCTTTTCCCAATCTTTTTCTTGTTCTTCAATCTTTAACAACTTGGCTTTACAGCCACTCAATTTGGTGCTTAATTCTTCTTTCTCCTTCTCAAAGTCTGTCAATTTAGAAGTCTGAGTAAGCCGTGTGGAAGGATTTTTCAATTTCTTTTTTAGCACCTAAACTTCTTTCTCTTTTTCATCAAATAAATTTTGAGCCACTACTCCTTTGTCTGACCACCCTTAATCTTCCTGCAACTTTTTAATTTTGATTCGAATGGCCTTGTTCTCAACCCTTTCTTTTCATAACAGGTTCTGAGCTTTCTTTTTATTCGACTCCAGTTTAGACACCTGTAATGTATATTTAGGCAATATTGTATATATGATATCATTTGTTTCTCTGTGAAAGTGTATTATATCTGTAGTAGGGATTTTTTCTAAGTTCACATTCACCTCTGATACCTTATTACCAACAGTCATGTCCAAACTCAGGGTATCTTTGGCATGATCCCTTACAGTTTTTAAAGTTACATCTAGCTTTGGAAATTGTCTCACTTCTTCATATAATTTTGCTGTTTCATCAAAGTTTTTATCAGCCAATCCTTTTTTGATGTATAATTATTTGGGGTTACTCCATCAAATACATATTCCTGAAGCTCCAAACTAGTTACTTTGGATTTTTCTTACTTATGTTTACGTTTCACACTGCTATTCTTCACCTATACCATTTGTCCTTCTTGTCCAATTTTCTGCTTCTTTGGTGTACTAGCAGTGTCTGATTTTTCAGTGTCCATAAAACCTGAATGTTCTCTCTGCTTTGAATTTCCTGAAAAAATTATTAATGATGAAATATTACCAACAACTGCAACTATGTTAGAAAGATCCATTGGGGGAGAATTATTTCTAGGTATGGATGAGATAGAGTCTTGTTCCATGCTGATATTATGTGGAGTTTTGTTAGGATAATCTTCCCAATTAGCTACCTCTTTGAGTCCAACTACTTTAGTATGTTCAAAAGGCTTATTTTTGTTTTCCTGTCTCCTTTTAGAGATTACCTGGTGTGGATCATAGTTGATAGCATCTCCCAAAGAAAATGCCATGCTTATGAGCAGATTATCAATTATTGGTAGAGTAGCTCTACTTTTGATAACATATGGCCCTTCCTCCCAGGAAAATTTAATATCTAGAATATTCCTAAAGTTTAAGATGTGTTATTCCTCGACTGTAAGCCTTTGTCTAAGAAATTCCAAAGAAAAGATCCTAGTTGTTAGGAAGACTGGAAGAATATAAGGATGGTGCACAAAACCATATAATCTTATAATTGTTTCAGACTCTGAAAGGAACCAGTCTCCTATCATTTTACTAGGGGAAAGAAGCAATATTTCCTTCATATATGGAAATACCGTAGGAAATATTTCCTGAAATAAAATACTGTATATCTCTGCCATCAAACAATTCATAAACTTGCAATAATTCTGGGTCATTTCATCAGTGAGTACCAATTCAAGAAACTGTAGGCTATCTTCATTATGTGATAAGAACATCTTCAACAAAAAGGATTGGAATCTGAAAACTCTGGTATCGTGGAAATTGACTAACTGAGAATGAATGTTCTCAGATAGGAACTCATCAAACTTAAGGCAACAAAACTGGAAATACTGACCTAGAAGTTCAGACTAAATTTGGCAAGTACTTAAGATAAACAACAAAATCAACAGTGACTCTGTAACATAACCATTAGTGTCTAACCCCAAACACTGTCTGGATAAAGCTATACACAACTGGGTTTCTTCATTAAACAATACTAGGTCAATAGGGTAAGATAAAATCATAACCTCACTATCAGGGTTTGAACATGACTTCAAAAAGGCTTCCTTACTCTCGACTGTAGACTCTTGGAAGAAATGTATGATGTTTTCTTCTTTGTACTCCTGGGATAAACAAACAAAATTATCTGGGACAGATAGGGCTTTGCGGATAACAAAGGCATGAATAGGGAAAAGGATCCTAGACTTAGGTTTATCCATGACGACTCCTTCAGTTGCGGAATACTTACTCTCACACCACACGGCAAATTCAGGGCAATTGGGGGTCTAGTCAACAAAGAAAAAATAAAAGAAAGACCTGAAAATACCATGGGTGTCACTACCTTGGTCCTTAAGAATTTTCAATTTATTCACAGCTGTCTCAATTGTTTCATTCAGTAAAATGGTATCCAAAACATCAACATTTTTGTCTTTGAAGCTTTTATCATCCTTCTGACAGGAAACCCCTAACTCTTCACTATTTTCTACCTCTACCACTTCTTTTTCATCCATTTTCAGAAATACTTGGAGAGTTTCAGGATGCCTACCTTGTTAATTAACACAGTGTTCAAACTCATCCGAGTTGGCACTTTGCACATGGCCAGGGTTACCATCAATTCCAATGCTCAGAAAAAACGAACCTTTGACCTCCACGTAGGTGTTTTTAATAATTTTTTATGTTTCGTAATCATTGTGCGTATCCTATACTTTATACCATAGATATGCTTTTTCTTTGAAATCTAAGCCGTTCATGCGCAAGATCTCCATACCAAGACTCAACGTTATCACCCTGCACAACTTAATTCGGCGGAATCAATATCAACCCTTGATCTGCAATTTGCCTTCATTGGAATCGTCAAACTGTGGAAAGCTTTAACATTATGCTAGCCATTTCAAAACTAATCAATCAAGCAACTTCTATTCGTGGAATGCACCTTATCCATCGATCTCAACCCGACCACAATCACAACCGTTGATCAACGTGTCCCCTACCACTTTCCACTGATTTCAATTTTGAATTTCTCCACGCTAGTTCAATCTACGGAATTGTTTCTAACTGTAGATCTATCTCCACTCACATCTTATCCATCCGATCTTTCCACCCGTTAACCAATTCCTCAAATTGGAAAACTTATTTCACATAAGCATGTTCAATATACAGAATGCTCCAGCGTCATTGATCTTACCTTGCATCAATCTCAGCCTTTCAAAAATGCACCTTTTTAATGAATTCCGCAAATCTAAAAACTCAGTTTATTCCTCGCATGTTTCAAAAGTGGAATGATCCACAACCATAGATCAAATCCCTCTCTTCATCCGGCGACCCATAATAAAAGATCATGCTAACCTATTAACCCAAAGGGTGCTTCCACTAAAATTTTCAAATATGACCACTTCCAAACCCTTCAATTAAGCAATTCACCATTTCAAATATAGTGATAACAGTTGGATCCACCAGGGATGCTATCCTCCCTGTGAGCTAGCAAAGAACCCCGTAGACTAGTTTCCAAATCCATTGTCAATCTAACTCTATTTTTTTTTGTCTTTTTGAAAGAAAAATAAAACTAAAAAATGGCTACCCCTTTTGATCTTAGGGCCTTCTCTGCGAGATTCAAGTCTTCTAGCTCACCATTTGTACTAATTGAAAGTAAAGAAATATTTACACTATAATACATGAAATTTCCTTCCTCCTTATTCCAAATAATGCTTCAGAAATCTCCCATTAACTGGACCTCCTTCATACTAAGACCCATCCTGATACTATAGAATAAAAGCATTGTTACCCCTGTGTGCTGCAATAATGTATGGACCTACCCACAAATGATCAAATTTACCATGCTTTCCTTTGTCTTCATGTGGAGCATCCCATTTTAATACCAAATCATCAATATGGAAAGTGTCCTCTTTTACCTTTCTGTCAAATGTATTCTTCATTTTCTCTTGATGTATCTGTACCTTATCATATGTTTTATCTCTCAGTTCACTTAGCTCAACAATTTGGTTTATTCTCCTTTTCATATGATTAGGTTCATCCTGTTGATCCTGCAACAACTTCATAACTGGTACTCCTAGAGATGTTAGAAAAACCACTTCAGCTCCATACACCAATTGGAAAGGTGACATTCCAATAGCCCTCTTTGTGTTGATTCTGTCATCCCACAAATCATATTTCATCCTTTTATGCCATGCTCTTTTATTATCTTCCAACAACTTCTTAATTATCCTCACCAAGCTTTTGTTAGAGGATTCTGCCAGTCCATTACCCTATGGATAATATGCAGTAGAATGATTCAAACTTATATGATACTTATTACATAAATTTAACATCTTCATGGACTTAAAAGAAACTGCATTATCTGTTATAATGCTCTTAGGACAGACAAATCTTGCCAAAATATTATTCTCCAGGAAACCCATTATCACTGCATCTGTAGCTCTTCTAGTAGGTATTGCTTCAATCCACTTTGTAAAATAATCAGTTGCTGTTAAGATCCACTTATGTTGTCCTAAGGAGTTTGGATTTATTTCCCCAATAAAATCCAACCCCCATTGTTGAAAAGGTTCTTCTATTGATATGGGATTAAGAGGGAGTGGAACCACTTCCTCCTTCCATTAAAAAACTGGCACTGATGACATTTGGTGGTTTCTTTATACACATCTAAAAATAATGAAGGCCAATAGAAGCCTGCTTTCAAGATTTTATTTGCAGTTACCTTCCATGAATGATGCCCCCCACAATCTCCTTCGTGGAAATCTTTTGTTATTTTCCGAGCTTCATTCTCCAAAAGACAATTCAATAACACTCCACCAAGATCCTTCCAATAAAGATATTGATTTAAAATATAGAATTTTGCAGCCTGCAGCTTCATAGACCTTGCTCTAGTTTTACTTAACCTTGCAGGAGGTTGTAAATTTTGCAACACAAACAATATCAGCATACCATGGAGAAATAGAAAAATCAGGCATCACCTGTACTTCTGTGTCCAACTGATTTAATTGAGATGACAAAAAATTTAGTTGCAGAGAATCACAATTAGAGTCTGTCATCATTTTAGCTAATCCATGTCCCTTAAACTTTGTGGGCCTAATTTTAATGTCATATTCCAAAAGCACTACAATCCATTTCACTCTTCTCCCCTTCGAATCTGGTTGTGTAAGTATGCTCTTTACCACACTGTTGGGAACATATGCGACTACATGTGAATGAAGAATGTAAATTTTGAAATAGTTTAGGGCCTTAATCAAGGCATATGCTTTTTTTCCATGATATCATATTTTAACTCTCCATCTCTTAATATCTTATTAAAAAATGCTATAGGTTGTTCTTCACCTTGATCATTCTTTTGTAACAGAACATCTGCAACAATATGCTCTGAAGCATATGAGAATACTAAAAAATATTTATCAAAATTTGGACTTACTAGCACAGGAGCTTATGAAATAGCTTGTTTTATATCCTTGAAAGATTTATTAGCCTCCACTGTCCATTTTATGTCATGATCCTTTTTCATCATATTGGTAATATTCATCAATATTTCAGCAAAGATAGGAATGAATCTCCTCAAGAAATTTACCTTCCCAATGAATGATTGTACTTCTTTCTTACTTCTTGGTTCCTCCACCTTCAAAATTTCACTCACCCTGTTTGGATCAATCCTTATACCTTCTTTGGAAATAATATGGCCCAAAAGTTTTCCTTCTTCCAAAAAACAAACTGACTTCCTTGGATTTAAAGAAATGCCATATTTTCTACATTTAAGGAAAACCTTTTCCAAATGTTTGATATGATCCCTGTCAGACTTGGAATATACAGTAATATCATCCATGTAAATTACTACAAACCTGTCTCTTTCATCTGCAAAAACAATGTCCATAGCACGCTGAAAAGTGGCTCCTGCATTCATTAATCCAAAAGGCATATTTGCGTACATGAATGTACCCCATGGTGTAGTGAAAGTAGTTTTCTCCCGATCTTCAGGAAGCACCTTTATTTGATTATAACCTGAAAACCCATCCATGGTAGAAATTCTCTCTGAACCTACCACTTTCTACAAAATCTGGTCCATCTTTGGTAAAGGGTAATTGTCCTTCAAAGAAACTTTATTTAAATTTCTAAAGTCCACAAACAGTATTATTTCACCATTCTTCTTTCTAACATGCACCCAATTAGCAACCCATTTTGAAAATATCAGGGTTACAATTATTTTTGCATCAAATAACTTTTTGATCTTTTCAAAGATAGGCAATAGCATTGGATTAATTCTTCCGAGTTTCTGCCTAAATGGTTTTTCTCCAGGCTTAATTGGAATAGTATGCTGTATAATGGAAGTGTCATATTCTTTCAGGTCATCGTAACTCCATAAAAATACATCAGTGTATTTTTTCATCAGGTTCACATACTCATCTTTTTCTTTAGCATGCAATTTCTTGGACAACTTTACAATTTTGGGATTCTCCTCGGTACCAATATTTTTATCCTCAATAACGTTTTCAACAGGTTTGACTTTAGGATCTTTGACAACATCATTTTGATCAAAAAGCTTCTCTAAGGGAATTAAACCTCTGGGAATATGATTACTCTTCAATTGGACTATATCTTTTCCTCCTAGTGAGATTTTCAACTTCTTTGTTTCAACAACTCCTTCATCTTCATCAATATCTTGAAAATTTTCAGAATCAACACATTCATTTTCTATTTCTGTATTTACAAATTCACCAGACAATTCTAGAAATCTTTTGATTTGCATATCATCTTCAAAAACCTGCCAGTACTTGGTATTGTCTGGTATGGACAGCCTATTCACAATGTCAACCTTGTATTTTCTTTTACCTGCAGTAGGAGTCTTAAATTTTCCAGCAGCAATTGCCAAGGAATCTTTCATTATATTATCATATCTAGGAACCACTTTGACACTATGTTATGTGAAATAGTTTCCAAACATATCCCACACTTCATTCCTGTAAGCTCTCATTCTAGGATGCTTAGTTTGTTAACTATCATTCACTTGATTTATCACAAGTTCTGAATCTCTAAAAACTTGGACTCCTTTAGCTGCTAAATCCTTTAGTGCATGCAAACCCAACAACAAAGCTTCATGTTCTACTACATTATTAGTACATTCAAAGGTCAACTTGTAAGAAAAAGATTTAAAATCTCTAATAGGGGAAATTATGTATACACCTGCGCCAGCACCCACTTTAGTCACCGACCCATCAAAATACATAGTCCATAACCCTTCTTCTTTTTGCTTTCTTTCCAATGTTGCATGTTCATTTATCACCTTTTTATCCCTTTTGCATTTATTTGGCACAACAAATTTTGAATCACAAGGAGAGACATCATTGAAGAAAATATATGACCCTAAGTCTATATCAACAACATACATATGATGAACTCCTGGCTTATTTTGACTGCTAACAACATATGGTGATCTTTTTTCACTATACAGTATCTTGTTTTCATTAAGAATAGGAATTGTAGCATAAGACATATCCATTTGCAAAATTCCTTTTAACTTTGAAGTCCAAGATCTTGACAACAAAACACCAAACTTGGGAGGGATATCAGCCACAACAACATCCATGACCACTGTTTTCTGGTTGAGCCTCTCCCTGATTTCTAACCATTTTTGTTATTGTGTCCCTATAGTCCCGATTTCTGAGCAATTCATTAAAAGGAATTGAAATATTCAACTTAGCAAGTTCACTTTGTAGATTAAAAAATGAAGAAATTTAATCTACCTCCATGGGTGCTGTTTGTTTTAACTCTATTTTCTCAGTTCTATTTTCAATCTCTTTATGTACAATAGGTTCCTTTTGTTTTTCGTTTCTTTTTTTATGTATTCATCTTACTACTGTAAGGATGATTTGGATTTAACCTTCCTTTATTCATAATAACATCTCTACTTCTCACTTTGATCTTTTTCACATCATCTATAGCATGCATGTACCCCTTCTGATATTGTTCCAACTCCTCCTCAAAATATTTATTATCATCCTCCTGTGCAAACAGATTGTGTTCCTCTTCATTCAGATAGATTTCAAAATCTAAATTACCAAAATGATGAATGTGGTCTTCAATAGACTCTGCACCATCATCATCAGCAACATAATTTTCAGGGAAAGGTAGTATGATTTGCCGATCTTCTTGGTTTCTTGGATTCCTCATGTCTCTTTGTCTATTTTGTGGAAGTGGAGGAGGAATAGGCCTTCTAAATTTAGGGTTTTTGATCTGGGATTCATTTTGTTCTCGATTCAGTGGCCTAGTATCCATAGTCAGCTTATCCATCAACTTTTCCATTGTTTTCAACATCATTTCAAATTTGATATCATTAGACGAAGAAGCACAAAAGGTGTAGGGCATAGTTTCTTCTGTACCTTTCCTCCTATCAACATCTACCCTTTGTTTTATCTTTCCACATGCCATCATATCATTTTGTACCTCCAAATAATCTGTAAACATAACAAGAAGACTGACTGATTTTCTTTCTCTCAACAACAATGAAAAGTCATTATCAAAGGCTTCTGCATAATGAAGTTTAGCAGCACTAGCTGAAGGCTTAATATCGGCAGGTATTGAATTATAGACTCTCATGAACCTACTGGAAAAATCATGGACTGACTCAAAACCTCCTTTTGTAATATTATTGTACTGGGACAGTACTTGTAATGGACTCTTCTTATCATCCCATCTATCCAAGAATGTAGTTTGGAAAGCTACAAAGTTTCGAATAGACCTAGCAGTAAATATTTGTACCACTTTTTGGATTCCCTAGACAAGCTCTGTGCAAACAGCCTCATCTTGACATCCTCATAATCAACCTCTTCCAAATCTACAAAGTCATCAAATTTTCCAACATGGTATTTTGCAGTAACATTTCCTTCTCCATCATATAGTGAAATCCTCTGGGCATAATTTAAGGGAAAGTCATGCAACACTGCAGGTAAGGCCAATAGAGCAAACCTAGCTACAACCATTGGTCTAGGTGGATTTGGAGCAAGTGGTAAAGGTTGAAAAGCTGGAGGATTCTAAATAGGTTGGGGAATATGAGACTGAAAGTTTTGGACAATAGGAGTAGTTTTTTTTAGTTTTTACTGGAGTTTGAAGGTTCTTCCACAAAGAAACAAGAATATATGATTCTAACCTACTAGGGTTAATCTCAACTTTGTTTAGGTTAGATTTAGATTTGATTTTAACAGTAATCTCTCAACACTAGTTTCCCACTCAGATTCTTGTATACTATGAAAATATTGAGATGATGATGCACCAAAATGAGAACTATTTATTTTTTCTTTATTTTTATTTCTAAGCGATCTCTTTGAATTCTCCACGCTTTGCAAAGTTTTAGTATTAGTTTTACCTCTTGTTTTAGCTCTCCTGAAATCCAGGATGTCTTTTGTAATACTGTTCATAATAAGTGTGAAGTCGCCAGGGAAAATGTACAACCTTATTTTGAATATAGAAACTTCTGCTTGCCCACAAAAATTTCTTTCTTGAAATTTTGCAATTCTTGTCGTTCTTCCTAGGGCTGATATGCACTTTCGTTCCCTGGAAATGACGCCAATTTTTTAGCACTGGAAAATTACCAAAGGTTGCAAAGGCTATTCCTAGGTAACAACAAAAACCACTTTTAAAGAGAAAACTGGATTTTTTCTCTTTTGAGAGGGATCTCTCACAAAATATTAACAATGCCAGATATGTATAAGAAAAACTATTTATAATTGGTAAGATTGGTTGAAACAGAACACACAACCATTGGGATATGGAGTCAAGATATCAATATAGATAAACAAAACGTTTGCATGGATTTTTAAATAGAGGCAAGGTATCTACTTAGTCACAGTCAAAATTTGATTGTCTAGTGAAAAAGGAAGAAAATGAACATACCATTAACACAAATAATTAGAAAAATAAATTCTGTATCAACTTTAGAAGAAAGATTTGGTGGATATCTGAAAAAGAACAGCTAGAGCATAGTAAATATGAATTCTAAACTATTATACTCTCATTTCAGGCATGAAGGAAAACATAATGAAAAGATAAAACTGGAAAAACATTCATATGAGAAGGGAAAGTATAGAATGCAACATGAAATAACACAAGAATCTCTAAAAAAGCCAACTTTTAGCTCTATAATTAAAAGAAAGAACTTGAATACACAATTTTCCAAAATCTCACAGGTTCCAAACCTCACTTCATAAAATGTATGAATACTTATACAATTTATCCTTGAGCTGAACAATAAACCTAACTTTCTAATGGTTTCAACCGTTTATTACATGTGTCAAAGTACTTGTCTATTACAAAACAGTTCTGAGATAACAAAACTTCTTAATTAATGAAATTAAAATAACATTTTATCATAAAATATATCCTTCTCTAAAAATCCTTTATGTTTTCTTCCTTGATTTCTTCATGGTTGTAACTTATATTTATTTGATCCAAATTGTAGAACCATTCTCCAATGTTCAGGTTTAGGAAAATTTGCAACAACCATTTCATGTGGCAGAACTCTGAGCTCCATGTTTTCTCCATATGAAAGATTAGGAACCTTGGCACACATGACTTTAAAATCAAATAATAACTCGAACTCTTCATCCAATTTATCAAACATGACTCTTCCAAACGGGAGCTTGCCACATATCTCCAAAGTTACTGTGATCTGACCTGCAATTTACCAATTTTTCCAGATATTCCTCTCGAGACAATAATGGTCCCATTTCGTCCCAGAAGAAAGGAATTCCCCTGTTGACCAATGGAGTAAATAAGTTAGTCACTTCTTTGACTTTATGACTTAAAATATCAACTTTAGCCTGTATAGTATCCAACATTCTCTTCTTTCCAATCACTTTTCTATCCCAAGAGGAAATAACAACTTTGTCATCGATACCAAACCTTCTAACTTGAACTTCTGATAAAGCACTTAAAAGTGGATAGCATTATGAGCTACTTCCATTGGATTCTTATTTAATCCTTGCTTTACTATCAAAATATTATGTCTAACTACTTTTAGAGCACTCTCCCTATCTGCAATAAAATCTACATATGGTCTAAACTTATTTGCTTCTTGAATAATCTTAACCCAAATCATATGACTGGCTCCTTTTAAGGCCATTTGGCCAACCAACTGCTTTGTTAACTTGGTATTCTGGTTTATTAGCTCTTGAAAATTTTCCTCTACTTCTTTCTTCTCTTGTTCTTTTTTCAAAGCTATCTCTTCAAGATTCTAGTTCGGTTGCTTTAACCCTATGAGTTCTACATATTTCAGGTTTACCTAAGACATTTCTTTAGAAATAGAGGCTGCATCTATTTCTATAGAAGGAACAGTAGCTTGATTTTTAACTTCTTCACACTTTTCATGTAATGCTTTTTCTTTTGCTGCCAGCTTAGCTTTTAGGTCCTTCTCATTTTCTATCAGAGGCTTAGCATCCTTTTCCCAATATTTTTCTTTTTCTTCAATCTTTAACAGCTTGGGTTTACAATCACTCAATTCAGTGCTTAATGCTTCTTTCTCCTTCTCAAACTTTGTCAATTCAGACGTCTAAATAAGACGAGTGGAAGGAATTTTCAATTTCTTTTTTAGCTCCTGAACTTCTTTCTCTTTTTCATTAAATAAATTTTGAGCCACTACTCCTTTGTCTAACTTCCCTTCAACCTTCAATAAATATTCCCGCAAATTTTTAATTTTGATTTGAAGGGCCTTTTCTCAACCCTTTCTTTTCGTAAGAGGTCCCGAGCTTTCTTTTTATTGGAATCCAGTTTGGACACCTGTAATGTAGATTTACACAATCTTGTATATATGATATCATTTGTTTCTTTGTGAAAGTGTATTATATTTGTAGTGGGTATTTTCTCTAAGTTCACATTCATCTCTGATACCTTATTACCAACAGTCATGGCCAAGCTAGGGGTATCTTTGGCATGATCCCTTATAGTTTTTAGAGTTACATCTAGCTTTGGCAATTGTCTCACTTGTTCATATAATTTTGTTGTTTCATCAAAGGTTTTATCAGCCACTCCTCTTTTGATGTATACTTATTTGGGGTTACTCCATCAAATACATATTCCCGAAGCTCTAGACCAGTTACTTTGGATTTTTCTTGCTTCCGTTTACCTTTCACACTACTCTTCTTCACCTATACCATTTTTCCTTCTTGTCCATTTTTCTGCTTCTTTGTTGTACTAGCAGTGTCTGCTTCTTCAGTGTCCATGAAACCTGAATGTTCTCTCTTCTTTGAATTTTCTGAAAAACTTATTAATGATGGAATATTAATAGAAACTGCAACTATGTTAGAAATATCCATTGGGGGATAATTATTTCCAGGTATGGATGAGACAAAGTCTTGTTCCATGCTGATATTATATGGATTTTTGTTAGGATAATATTCCCAATTAGTTGCCTCTCTAAGTCCAGCTACTTTAGTATTTTCAAAAGGATTATTTTTGTTTCCTTGTCTTCTTTTAGAGATTACCTGGTGTGGATCATAGTTGATAGAAGATCCCAAAGAAAACCCCATGCTTCTGAGAAGATTATCAATTATTAGTAGAGAAGCTCTACTTTTGACAACTTATGGCCCTTCCTCCCAAGGAAATTTAATATCTATACTCTTCGTGAAGTTTAATATGTGTTCTTCCTCAACTGTAAGCCTTTGTTAGAATAATCAACCCATAGTTAGCTACCTTAGACATTAATTAATCCATTTTTGTCTTATTTGCCTAGTTTCCATATTCCACCTTATGCAAGTTGTCCTCCACATGTCCAAAGTGGTCAAACTTGCTAAAACTGAGTCATGGAGTGCTTGGGAAACCTATTGGAATCAATTCTACTTTATTCTTGGCCTTCCTAGTGCATGTCTTCTTTTTTTTCTTTATTTCCTGCTTTTGCTGAGTTTTAAGGCAATTGGGAAAGTTTGACTAGGCGAAGTTAACTTGGATTTTGTCCTCATCATCCTCCACTCTTTTCTCTTAATAAAAGCATGTATGAGTTGTCCTTCCATCACCTATTAGCTTTCCTAATTGATTTTTCCAATTCGTGAGCTCCTAGACAGATTTGGAAGCTTCTTTATGCACCTATGGGGGATTTGCTTAGATTTAGTAAGCCTGCTTTTGACCAATTCGAATGGCATCCCAATGCATTCGAATATCTCATGTAATTATTTATTGTGGTAGCCGATGACTTCACAGGGTTGGCTATTGTACACTTATTCAATATAGATTAGTGTTCTACTCCATATTCAGTCTCCTTTGTGTGTAATTTGCATGTGTAATTGGCAATTTTGTGAGTGTAATTGTTCTAACACCTGGGTTCAATTTTCACATGGTATCAGAGCCTTTTTAGATCAATTTCTCTCCTTCCAATTTGTTATTTTAGGTTCGACATCATTGACTGGGAGCATTCTGCTGACTGAAGGGACAATTTTTGAGCTATGGATCAATCTCAGAAGATCATCTTGAATCCATTTAAATTCTTTGAATGGAAAGCAGAGATGGAGATACTGTTGAGAGTGAAAGGCCTCTACAGAGTGACTATGGCAACAAAAGTAGAGCCCAATGCAGCTGCAGAGAAAATTAAATGGCACAACAGGAGGGATGAGGCCTATGGTCTCCTATGTCTGAGCATATCCAGAGACCTCCTTTTCCATCTTAATGGATTAGCATCACCAAATGAAGTATGGGAGAAGATTTTTGAGATTTTTGGTAATATAGATGAGATGAGGGGACATCAAATAAAAAATGAATTTATCTCCTTGAGTTCCAACAGCTTCGAATCCCTGCAACTCTACTTTTCCAAGTTCAAATCCCTTGTTTTGCAGCTAAAACAACGTGGAATTGAAAATAAGGAGGAGCAACTAGTTTTGGCCATACTCTTGAAGCTTGGTCCTGATTATTCAGTGTTTGTCTTGACCTTCCATGCCACAAAGTTGACAGCTTGAGCCTAGAAAATGCCTAGCCTTGCAGATTTCATGGAATCTCTCACACAAGAACAAGATAAATTGGTGATGATGTGCACCATCAAACCTTCCAAAGACCAAGCTCTGGTTGATGGAGATTCGAGGGTGGATTCAAAAGGCAAGAAGAAATCTAAGAAGCCACCTGAGAAAAAGAGATACAAGAACAAGTCTCTAGAGGAGCTCCAAGGTTCCAAGAAGAACCCCTAGAAGAAGAAGAACAAAGGAGAAATGAGCAAGTGCGCATACTGCAGTAAGGGAAATCATCCTGAAAGCTCCTGCATTAAGAAGAAAATTGACATGCTGACCCAACTCCTAGAGAAGAATGGCATCTCCCTTCCCGATAGCTCAAAGAAGAGGGGAGGAGGATCAAATTCAGAAGGTAGAGAGAGAGTTCATGCATTGGTTGCTGGCACATCAAGCTCACCTAGTTTCATCATTGATTCTGGAGCTTCAAGACATATGGTTTCGACCAAGGAGGCATTCACCTCACTTGACATGTTGAAAGGTCCACCAATAATACTGGGAGATGACTCTCTCACTAAAAGTTTGGGCAAAGGGAGGATTGATCTTGACCATGGTAAGTTCAACAATGTATTGTATGTTCCAGGTCTTTCCTCTAACCTCTTATTAGTGTATCAGATGACCCACATAGGGTCTCCAAAGAAGGTCATATTCTCCCCTGATGAAGTTGAGATCACAGAGATCTCAAGTGTTAAAGTCATTGCAAAAGGAGTTGCAAATCACACTTCGAAGGTATACATGTTCTCACACTTCCTACCCTACTCAAACCCCTCTGCTCTTTTGATTCATGCTAATGAGGAAAGCAAGCTTTGGCATGAAATATTTGGCCATCTTAACTATAAGTATCTTTCTGATCTTAGTGAAAAAGAAATGGTCATAGGGTTACCTAAGATTAAGTTTTCCAAAGGAGTCTGTCAAGGTTGCATCTTAGGAAAACACCCAGAGCATAAATTTGAGAAATCTAGTCATGAGAGAACCTCTGCACCTCTTGAGTTGATCCAAAGTGATGTTGCTGGCCCATTTCCTCATATGTCAATGAGTCAGGCCAAATATGCATTGACATTCATAGATGAATTTTCCAGGTTCTGCTGGGTTTACTTCTTGAAACACAAGTTTAAATTTTTTGGCCTCTTTAAAGTCTTTAAGGCTTTGGTTGAAAACTAGTCTGGGAGGAAACTCAAGGTCCTCGGATCTGACAATGGTGGTGAGTATGTCAAATCTGAGTTCATTCAATATTGTGCAGATGCTGGTATTCATATGCAGCATTCTATCCCTTACACACTACAACAAAATGGTGTTGCTGAGAGGAAGAATAGATCACTGAAAGAGATGGCAACCTACATGATGGAGGCTAAGACTTTGCCATCAAATTTTCAGGCCAAAGCTATAAACTGTGCAGCCTATATCTAGAATAGGGTGCCTCATAAAAAACTTGATGGTATGACTCCTTTCAAAGCATGGAGTGGGCACAAGCCATATGTGACCCATTTCAAGATTTTTGGCTCAAGGGCTTGGGCTAGAATTCCAACAGAAAAGAGGAAGGATTTGCAACCCCAAAGCCAAGAGTGTCTATTTGTTAGGTACTCTAAAGATTCAAAAGGGTGCAAGCTGATCAATTTGAGCACAAAAAAATCCTTCATTGAAAGGAGTGTTCAGTTCCAAGAAGAGCCTTTAGCAGCAGCGGAAGTTGGAGAATCCTCTTCATCACCAGAACCATTGAATGTAAGTGAAGAGATAGTTGGGTTTACTGATTCTTATATTCCTGATAATGATGATTTAATTGTAGATCCTAAAATTCCTACAAGACCAAAATGGGCAGCAAAGACCATTCATGCAGCTAGAGAACTAGCTGGAAATCCTAGTGATCCTAGGAGGACTAGATCTCAATTTAAGAGTGCTCTGTGTATGAAAGACCCTTTGTTTGTAGAGAAATGCTATATGATGGTTGAATCAGACCCATAAACATATGAATATGTAGCACATGATCCAAGATGGCAAAAAACCATGAAAGAAGAGTTTAGCTCACTCCAGAAGAACAACACTTGGGAGCTGGTTGATCTTCCCTCAGGGAGGAAGCTAGTTCAATGTAAGTGGGTTTACAAAACCAAGTTTGCTTCTGATGGTTCAAATTTAAAATATAAATAAATATTGATAGCCAAGGGCTACTCACAGGTACATGGAATAGACTACAATGAGACCTTTTCACTAGTGGCAAAGATGGTCTCCATCAGGCTAGCCTTACCCATTGCAGCTTTGAAGCAGTGGGAGGTACATCACATGGATGTGAAGTGTGCTTTCCTAAATGGAGATATTACTGAAGATATTTACATGCAGCAGCCTCAAGGATTTGCTACTAATCCTTCTCTTGTGTGCAAGCTAAAGAAATCATTGTATGGGCTTAAGCAAGCCCCCAGGGCTTGGTATGCCAAGATTGATGGCTTTTTGCTGTCATTGAGTTTTGTTCGATGCAAGTATGATACTAATGTTTATTTGAAGCTGATTCATGGTTCTTTGATGATTATTGTCTTGTATGTAGATGACCTTCTCATTATAGGAAGCTCAAAGGACGAAATTGCCTCCTTGAAGGATGCAATGAACCATGCATTTTCTATGACTAATTTGGGGTTATTGAGCCAATTCTTGGGTCTCGAGATTGCTCAAACCAAACATGGAATAAAAGTACATCAGTCCAAGTATGCTTTGGATTTGGTGAACAAGTTCAACATGAAATATTGCAAGCCAAGCAAGACTCCCTTCCTTTCAGGAGTTAAGCTTGAAGAAGCAGGTTCTTCTCCTATGGTAAATAATACACTGCATAGGAAACTTATTGGGTGTTTGCTATACCTTACACATACTTGAACTGATATTTCTTATGCAGTAGGTGTGGCTTCAAGATACATGGATCAACCTCATGAGATCTATCTTTGTTCAGGGAACAAGGACTCATGGGATCTTCTACGAAGCTAAATTTGATATTGATTTGATTGGGTTTACTGACAGTGATTGGGTAGGTGACAACACAGATCGAAAGTCAACATCAGGATATGTGTTCATGCTTGCTAAAGGACCAATCAGCTAGTCAAGCAAGAAACAAAGTGCCATTGCACTCTCATCTACAGAAGCAGAGTACAGAGGAGTTGTAAATGCAACAACTAAATGTTTATGGTTGCAAGGGTTACTTGGTGAGTGTGGCTTTGAATCGGAATACTCAACTACTATCTATTGTGATAATCAAAGTACCATTCAAATATGCAATGATCTAGTTAAGAGACAGAGAACCAAACACATTGAGATCCATATGCACTACATCAGACAACTTGTGCATGATGGCACCATTCACCTACTCTTCTGTTCATCTTCAGAACAAATAGCAGATATCTTCACCAAAGTTTTTGTGAAAAGACATTCAACAATCTCAAATCACTGCTGGGGATTGCTGATCATGCTGTGAAGCATGATTGATGACAAGATTTCAAATTTTGTTTTACTGTCCATGTTTAAGGGAGGATTTTTCCCATTGGGTTTTTGCCTCTTTCCTTGGTTAAATGGAAATGGAGTATGTAAAGGGTGACTAAGCCTCGTTGCTAGGCCCTATAATTTTCTGATATTTTACTCATAATTCAGGCTTAAGGGGGGGTGTTAGAATAATCAACCCATAGTTAGCTACCTTAGACAGTAATTAATCCATTTTTGTCTTATTTGCCTAGTTTCCATATTCCACCTTATGCAAGTTGTACTCCGCATGTCCAAAGTGGTCAAACTTGCTAAAAATGAGTCATGGAGCACTTGGGAAACCTCTTGGAATCAATTCTTCTTTATTCCTGGCCTTCCTAGCGCATGTCTGTGTTTTTTGATTTATTGCCTGCTTTTGCTGAGTTTTAAGGTAATTGGGAAAGTTTGGCTAGGTGAAGTTAACTTGTTTTTTGTCCTCATCACCCTCCACTATTTTCTCCTAATAAAAGCATGTATTAGTTGTCCTTCCATCACCTATTATCTTTACTAATTGATTTTTCCAATTCGTGAGCTCCTAGACAGATTTGGAAGTTGCTTTATGCACCTATGGGGGATTTGCTTAGATTTAGTAAGCCTGCTTTTGACCAATTCGAATGGAATCCCAATGCATTCAAATCTCTCATGTAATTATTTATTGTGGCAGCCTATGACTTCATAGGGTTGGCTAGTGTACACTTATTCAATACAGATTAGTGTTCTGATCCATATTCAGTCTCCTTTGTGTGTAATTTGCATGTGTAATTGGCAATTTTCGTGAGTGTAATTTTTCTAACACCTGGGTTCAATTTCCACAACCTTTGTCTAAGAAATTCCAAAGAAAATATCCTAGTTGTCAGAAAGGCTAGAAGAATATAAGGTTGGTGCACAAAACCATATAATCTTATAATTGTTTTAGACTCTGAAAGGAAATAGTCTCCTATCATTTTACTAGGGGAAAGCTGCAATATTTCCTTCATCTCTGGAAATACCCTGGGAAATATTTCCTGAAAGAAAATAATGTATATCACTGCCATCAAACAACTCATAAACTTGCAATAATTTTGGGTCATTTCATTAGTGAGTACCAATTTAGGAAATGATAGCCTATATTCATTATGTGTTAAGAACATCTTCAGCAAAAAGGATTAAAATCTGATAACTCTGGTATTGTGTAAGTTGGCTAACTGAGAATGAATGTTCTCAGCTAGGAACTCATCCAACTTAAGGCAACAAGACTGGAAAGGATGACCTGGAAGTTCAGAATCAATTTGGCAAGTACTTATGATAAACAACAGACTCAACAGTGAATATGTAACATAACCATTAATGTCTAACCCCAAAAACTGGCTGGATAAAGTTATACACGATTGGGTTTCTTCATTAAACAATACCGGGTCAATAGGGTAAGATAAACTCATAACCTCACTATCATGCTTTGAACATGACTTCAAAAAGGCTTCCTTACTCTCTGCTGTAGACTCTTGGAAGAAATGTATGATGTTTTCTTCTTTGTACTCCTGGGATAAACGAACAAAATTATCTGGGAAATATAGGGCTTTGTGGATAACAGAGGCATGAATAGGGAAAATGATCCTAGACTCAGGTTTATCCATGACGACTCCTTCAACTGTGGAATAATTACTCACACAGCACACGGCAAATTCAGGGAAATTGGGGTTTGGTCAACAAAGAAAAAATAAAAGAAAGACCTGAAAATACCATGGGTGTCACTACCTTGGTCTTTAATAATTTTCAATTTATTCACAGCCGTCTCAATTGTTTCATTCAGTAAAATGGTATCCAAAATTTCAGAATTTTTGTCTTTGAAGCTTTTATCATCCTTCTGACAGGAAACCCCTAACTCTTCACTATCTGCTACTTCTACCACTTCTATTTCATCCATTTTCAGAAATACTTAGAGAGTTTTAGGATGCCTACCTTGTTAATTAGGACAGTGTTCAGAGTTGTCCACGTTGGCACTTTGCACACGGTCAGGGTTATCGTCAATTCCAATGCTCAGAAAAAATGAACCTTTGACCTCCATGTAGGTGTTTTTTATAATTTGTTATGTTTGATAATCACTGTGCATCTCCTATACTTTATATCCCAGATCTTCTTTTTCTTTGAAATCTAAGTCCTTCATGCGCAAGATCTCGATACCAAGACTCAACATTATCACCCTCCAGAACTTGATTCTGCAGAATCAATATCAACCCTTGATCTGCATTCTGCCTTCACCGGAACCGTCAAACTGTGGAAATATTTAACCTTCCACTATCCATTTCAAAACTGATCAATTGAGCAACTTATATTCATGGAATGCACCTTATCCATCGATCTCAACCTGACCATAATCACAAACGTTGATCAGCGTGGCCCTTACTACTTTCCGTAGATTTCAATTTTGAATTTCTCTATGCTAGTACAATCTGCGGAATTGTTTCTAACCGTAGATCTATCTCTACTCACATCTTATCCATCCGATCTTTCCACCTGTTAACCAATTCCGCAAATTGGAAAACTTCTTTCGCACGAGCATGTTCAATCTACGGAATGATCCAGCACCGTTGATCTTACCTTGGATCAATCTCTACCTTTCAAAACTGCACCTTTTTAACGAATTCTGCAAATTTGAAAACTCAGTTTATTCCTCACATGTTTCGAAAGAGGAACGATCCACAACCATAGATCAAATCCCTCTCTTCATCCGACGACCCATGATAAAATATCATGCTAACATATTAACCCGAAGGGCGCTTCCACCAAAATTTTCAAATATGACCACTTCCAAACCCTTCAATTAAGCAATCCACCATTAGTGCTAACACAAGGTAAATTGCAAATGAAAATGATGAAAAAATGAAATTGTGTGTTAGTGATGATTTGAATAAGCTACTTGAGTACTCCGCGGTCTCTATGGCTGAATAAGTTTGTTGGGTACATGACAATTCAAATCCATTGTTTTCATGCTTGAGGATCTAATGATGTTGGATGACAAAGGGGTATTTCTAAAGGTTCAAACACTATAGGGTGAAATATTGTCTTCAAACTCTCTCCAAATCTAACTACTTAAATGCCTTGTAGAGATTATATGTATATCTAAGTATCATTTTATTTTCTTTGAAGTTAAGAACTACCTTTATTTTCATTTATCATTTTGAGTTTTTGTTCATCCTTGTAAGGTCTCAAAATATTTGGGGCAATCCTAAGTACTACAACGTCAACTTTAGTAAAAGGTGCTAGCATTATCATACTATCTAAATCTAACTTGGAGGGCACCTTTTAAAATTTAAAAATATGGACTTTGGGTCACATTGTTATTTAGTTATTATCTTGTATGCTTAAATATTTTGTCCAAACTTATAAAAATAAAATGAAATTTAATTGCAAGAAGGAAGCCTACAATTCTTTATTTTCTATAGAACATTTTTTTATACTATCTCCCCGTGCAAGTACTTTTCATAAGAAAATTACAAGAAAGAAAAAGATCCCAAGGGATTTAAGCATTGGATAGTATTCCCACTATAATTTTTCTTATCTCGTGAGAGTGTTTGGGTGTCCTTGCTTGAATATCATTTTGGCATCAATATATCTAGCTACCATACTAGGAAGAACCCAATGTCACTAATAAATATTTGGTGATGTCCCATTCTCTTCCTTATTTTGTTTTTTTTCCCACTATCTCTATGCATAACTATCGGCTGCAATTTTAGTTCCAATGTTTGTTTTCAATGTTTTTCTATGGTGATACTTAGCAAGTTTCAACCCTGAATAGTTATTGATCCCTACAAGCAAACCAACATCGAAAAGTAGTTTTATGACTTAGTTATGTGGATTCTTTTTGTTCATGAATCTAGAGTTACTTAGAGACAATATAAGGTAAATAATAACATTATATATGGTAGACTACTCCCAGCTCAACAAGTGGATTAGGGATCATTACTTTCCATTTGTGTGAATTTATCTTCTTGATTGGAACATGAATTCTGAGTTTATTTTGTTAATCAAAGCACATGCCTTTTCTTTATTTAATTTCATTATTGACACAACTGAATCTTGAGATAAATTAGAGACTACCTAGGAAGTTATCTCTTCGAACATATATATTCAAAATATATGAGACAATTTAGATATACTTGGAGTCATTCATCCTCCTAGAAATAGAAGTTGATTTGTATTTGTCTATATGCACTCCTATGTAATCTCAAAGAATCAAAAGAAAAAATCCATATTATGAACCTTTAACCACAATTTAAAGACAAACAATGACTCTTTAACATATTTGAAACTAGCTTCTCCATTCCCTTTATAATTATGACTTCAATTTCTCTAGTATTTTTAGCATCAATTCTTCACTTGCTGATTCCAACACCAAAATTACTTATAGGAGTAATGGCAGATGTGCTAGTGCAGAAAGATATACTTCTTAGAGTATTAATAGCATGTACAATCACTATGCACCCATATAGTTCAATGCCGACCCCTAAAAAGTAATATGTAAGTATGGGTTGCTCAAATTTTAGGAAAAAAATGATACCACTCCATGACACATGTTTGTCTCCCTTGAACCTTGAGCCTACTACCACATATTTTTCCAAATGTAAAGAAAACTCACCAAAATTTTCAACTATGTTAAAATTGCTAATTAACATTTTAGTTATTTTCCAGATGATTTTGGTGATATATTAGCTAATTGTAATGATGCATGCATGTGCTTGTTTGTTAATTCTTAGAAGGTAGAGATTTTGTTGATTTATTTGGTTTTCCTTCTATTATCTTCTCTTCTTGTGTTGAACTCATTCACAAATTCAAGTCCACCCCTAGGAAAGTAAAAGTACTCGTAGTTTGGGTAAATAAATACAACAACCTAGCTATTAAACTAAGTGATATTATTAAAAATTTCAATATGCGCTTTACCAAGTTGTACAATCTCACTCCAAAATTGATTAGACCCACTACCCAAGCAACAATTATGCACTATTTCAATACCCTACTTCCTACATGTCATAACTTCAAAGAGGAAAGGGATTTAACCAAATTATCATTTGCTTTGCAAACCTATTTGGAGTTCAAATAACAATCTTTATGAGTAGGGGTGCCTCTATAATACCCGAAAAAAAGAATTTGTTTTTTGTACAGAGGAATCAACAACTGGCAAGTTTCGTACTCATGTGACACGGGGTCGATTCCCGTAGCTACCACTATAACCCCTGAGCAGCCTACCCGACCCCTCGGCACTGCACAAGCAACCACCTTTTTGAACGGGGGGATTTGAACCTCCGACCTGCTTAACAGTCTCTACGCCTTAATAGAACGTAAATTTGGCCAAGAGTCAAACCCCTTGGGGGTATACCCGGAAAAAGTATTGATGTCTTTGTATTGTTGTAATTAATTCAATACAAGAATAACCACTTGATTTATTTTGAAAGGAATATAATTACTAATGAAAAACCTAAACCTTCTTTTCAACCTCCATCTAAAACCCATAAACATTTTCATACAAAAAATTTATTATGGCTTATGGTGCAATTTATGTGAAAAAATGATCATATGGATACTTGTGAAGTTTTCATGATATCCAAAGAATGTTTACTTAACCAGAAACCTATGCACACTAATATAAACCCTTTATTGAGCTAATGATAATGATGAAATATTTGTTGACACAGTAAAAAATCAGCCAAAAGTAAGTCTAATCTGCCTCAAAACAACAAAGCATATGTTTTTGTTTAAAGTAAGAATGCGATCTTTTTTGGGTTGGAAATTTTGCTACATTTTCCTAAATACTATAAACTATGACCAATGTTCATCCACTTGATTTTTTTTTTGCAACATATAACTTTTCCCTTTAAAATATTGTAAATGATATGGTGTTTATTAATGCTGAATATGAGCATATTTGATGCTCTGAAGAGTCTCAAACAATAACAAAATATTAAAAAATACTTGGTTATCATTTCATGGCCCAAGAAACAATTACCTCCAAGGATTTTCTAAACAGATATCATATCCATTCAAGAAGCAAAAATACCGAAGGAAGAGATGGTCACTTCCAGTGATTTCATTGTTGCACATAAAAATGCTTATTAGTCCCTGCCCAGGCTAGCAGGGACTATAGTAATCGGCTTGCCGTTTTTTTCATTAAGAGGCACATAACTCGAAACATTTAAGCCTAAGTTTCATCTTCCACCGTTTAAGTTTCATCTTCCACCGTTTTATTCAACCAATGACTGCTATTTTCTCTACCAATGAGTAATTTCTACTTCTTATTTGGCCTCATGCCAAGGCAAGGTCATTGTTTTGCTATGATTTTTCTATGTGTTAGATGTATAACACGGTATAACTAAATCTAGAGGAGACTAATGCCAGCATTAGTCTGCTAGCATTTCATGTTTATAAAATGTAATTCCTGTATATAGCGTTCGCTTACTCTCACACTTTGTCGTTTGCCATGCATGCAGAGCACATGTCTTCACATGTCTTGGTCTTGGTACCATGTGTCTCTATCTGCATTTGGCACGAGATCGATAGGCCAGGTGATCAATGTGTTTGTGTAGTTCTGTGAGCTAGGTGTCGTTGATCATTGCGATTGAATAGTTCTCTAAGTGCTGCTGGACCCCTAAGCTCTTGCGACTCTTTCTGTAGCCTTCTGTTATCCTCCTTTAGATTCTGGCATCAAAGCTTCAAAACCTTGCAGTCTACTTCTATTTGCTTCAATTTTGTTCTGCAAAAGCAACCAAGAAAACACATTAATGGCGTCAAAATCACAACCACGGAACAGTAATTTTGTGTGTATATTTGTTTCTCCTTTGAAATGAAGTCTTACATCGCTCTTCTCTTCTGCTCTGAAACTAGACTTCAAACCACCTGGGTTGCAAGTTCAACGCCTTGGCAAGAGCTTTCTTCTGTTTCTGCGAGGATCCCGATTGAAAAACGGATGAACTTATTATCTAAAACCATGGATGGATTGTTGGGGTTTCAAAAAGAAGCAACCTAAAAATATCACCGCCATTAAAGATTCAAGGATATGTCCTGAGTGTTAAAGTCTACTTCAATAGCTGCATTGAGATGTATGCTTCATGCTTTTAGGTTCTACGGTTGGCTGTCTCTCTTGCACCAGATCGACACAAATGCCTCTAAGTTGGTTGAGACTCTCCTTACAAAGGTAAGAATATCTTTCAAATAGTACTCTTGAAATAACCTAGAAATAAACACGATTGTACACAACTTCTTATGAAAGAGTAATGAAAATAAACATTGCACAAAACTTATTCTGAGAGAGCAATTTATGAATCTCAGAGCTAAGACAACTTTAGAATGTTTCACAACACTCTGGGGACTAAATCAATTCAACAACTGCTTTAGGGAAAGACCCCGTATTCTTCTCCCCTCACATATATCTAGGACGGAAGACCGGAACAACCGAAAGGGAGAGATAGGGAGGTCGAGGGAAGGAGACTCAACCCATGGAGGGATACAAAACGAACAAAGTGCACCACTGGCTAAGAAGGGAGACCAAGACCTTTGCTTCCTTCATATTCCCAATCAGAGAAAAAAGAAAAATAACTCATGCTTTTAATTGCATATAGAAAGCTAAGCTATTTGGAAGAAGAGCTAGGAACAGAGATGCTACCCACCTGGTTGTCTCTATCTTTTCTACTGGTGTTTTTATAATTGGTTTGTACACCCATGCTCATGCGCATGGTCCTATATATGGAATGGCAGTATTGTAGCTTCTATACAATCCGATGCCTCGGGCGGTGGGTATAAGGCTATCATAGCTTCTTTTCCTACTGGCTTTATCTTGTTTCAATTTCCTTCCCGCATAAATCCTGCTTGAAGGGTGCATTGCAGCGGTAGCAATAAGCGCCTGTTAGAAGGGAAATTGAGAGGGTTGCTTAGACCCTAACGGCCTGCAATGTCATTATAAATTTTCTCTGCATAAATCAAAGATAGCCTTCGACATATGTTTATCTTCATTGCATCATTTGTTGCAGCTTTCAAGAAATCCTCATCCACCTGTGGCATCCTTCAAAAATCCCCAACTTTAAAGAAATGTCTTCTTGGAAGAAATCCATAGCTTTCAAGAAATCCCCATCTTTAGGTCAAAACATTCTTCATGTACAAAATACATGCCCAATGTCATGGATTATAGGAACTCCAAGTCTAGTGACAGTTGTGTTTGCATGCTGAGCCAAATGTTCACAATACACATATAGGCTCTCTCACATCTCAATCTATTAAATGATTGTGCTTTAGGGTTCTTTTTTCAAAGCATTGTTAATTAGTAATTGATCTTTTATTATTATTTATTAATAAATTTTGTTGGCATGTAGTCTGCTGCATATGTATATCCTTCTACAGGGGTCAAACAATATTTACGCTGATGCTAATGGATCCTTAATGAATTTGCAATATTCTGTTGAAATCCATAGCAGCCGTATCTTGTGTTTGTCCGTTCGATTTTTCTTATTGTGAATATTGATCTCATAAATCCTTTGTCATCACTTGGGAAATCTCAAGAGTAGTTATCTCATAAATCCTTTTTCATTACTGCGAGTAGTGAGAGGGAGCAACCTCTCCAGTAGAGACTAATCACCCACATTTAGCTTGTAGTTAATTCCATTATTTCTTACATGAAGAAGGAAAGACTTCTTTGGAGGAGATCCAATACCCCATTGCTCATATTTAATACTATTTTTAGTTTTTCTATTAACTTTGTATGTCGGGTTAACAGATCTTTTCACTTTGGATAATGCTTACAATCGGTGCATTTGGTTTAACAATCCATACATACCTACCTTTTCTTGGATTGTTTGAGATGAGTGCCTCTGCTAGCCACCGGAGTATTTATATATGTGCTAGCCACCGGAGTATTTATATATGTGAAATCCATGTATCTATATATGTGAAATCCATGGGTTTCATCTTTTCAAGGAGAATTTCATTTATTCAAAATGGGTGAATGCTACATAACAAACCCTAAATACTAAGGTGTATGCATGGACACGCTGCCTCTTATTTGTTTAACTAGTATTTTGATATTCATTATTTTGATAATAATGAAATAGTAGTTTAATTAGTTAACCATATGAGCTTAGATCTCTGTCTTACAATGTTTAGAAAAAGTTCATTGCTCAACAAAAGCTGAGAACTCTATTACTTTAACTCGGATTCTAATATATTCTATAAAGAGACTGAGATTTATTTTATTAACTGTGTCAATTGAAGTTTATTGAGCCGTGAACTCTATCAATCGGCTGCGGCTTGGAGGAGTTGATATTTATCAATTAACCCCTTCACATTCACATGACATGGCAATTTACTCATTAAATAAATAAATTACAGAATGTTAGCACACCTTATGGCTTGAAGGACTTCTGATAAATGGTCTGAATGGTACTTTACTCGTCCCAAATCATTTAATGTTTGTTCAAGGGGAGTTGTGCCATCGTCAGAATCACCATATCCTTCAAATTCATGAACGAACATTATGGTGACAAATTACCTTTCACATAAATTTTAATTTTTGTAATGTGAATTCTAGAATGACATGTTTCCAGTTCGAAATTTTGCTTGCGATTAAAATTAACCCTAACCCTAAGTACTTTATATTAGTGATGTGATCGATTTTGAAGAAAACCATAAATATAATAGCAACGTACCACTCTCAGTGACGTACATAGGCGGATGTGATCGATTTTGAAGAAAACCATAAATATAATAGCGACGTACCACTCTCAGTGACGTACATAGGCGGGCTGTTATAGCGATGCTTTATAACTTATAACTTCTCTTATACCAACCGGGTATGACCTAAAAGTGGGGATACCTTCCTGCAAAATACACAAATTTATGTTTTATATAAATCTCAAATAAATTC
>LPNX011161876.1:0-40872 GCA_001517045.1 Pseudotsuga menziesii
CCATTACCATGGTTAAGACCCTGAGACCCATCCTTAGTGCATAAAACCTCATAATGACACCCATATCCCACTAAAGGCCAAATATTCCATCTATAAGGCATGCGTGTTGATTTAGGGACTTATTTTCTACTCTTTCATGACTATAGTCAATGTCTAGAGACCCATCCCTCCCATCCAAAAACCTATAATGGAACCCTTATCCCATTATAATACCATTTAGACTCCCAATATTCCATCCAGACGGTCTATGGGGTGGCTTGTGGCCCAACATTACATTGGTTAAGAGTCGGGGGGAGTCAAAGGAGGGAGAGGAATTTGTAGAGGTAATCATGAGAAGGAGGGATGGATAGGGTACATATATGGGGGGGATGAAGGGAGGAGAAATATAAGGGGAAGGGAGGGATGGGTATGGGAGATATATGAGGGGGGGATGGAGGGAGGAAAAATATAAAGGGAAGGTATTAGTGGGAGGGGAATAAACATAAGTGGGAGGGAGTGCCATGGGGTCATAGACATTGTCGAGGGATGAAAACTCTACTTTAGGTCCTAAATGAAGCTTCTAGGAATCTAGGACGACCAATAACACCTCAAACCACCATATGTTACCTCTTGAGGCCATTCTTAGCTTTGTGTGTGGGAATTGACACCATTAGGTTGTTTTAATCACTAATGATGGGTTTACAGACCTTTGACATGGTTGAATGATTGCGAAACCTAGGTTGTAGACACTAAAGGAAGCTTCCAAGGATCCAGAGGAAAGAATAATGTATCAAGGCACCACACATGATCTCTCTAGGGGGTCTTTGGCCTTAGATTAGGGATATGCGATTGATTGGTGATTTTTTTTACAGTAGTTATGGGTCTCGAGGCCATATGCATGGAAATGGGAGGAAACCCAAGCCTTTGGCCCAAAATGAATCCCTTAGTCATTGAAGGTAAATAAGGACACTTCAAACTACCACGAAGGACCTATTGTTGGTATTCCTACCCAAAAAATGGGATAATCATGCCATCAAGAGGTTTTAAATAGTAGACATGGTTCTCAATGACTTACACATGGTTGACGAAGTAAAACCAAGCCTTAGTCCATAAAGGAATATTATATCCATCCAAGGCCTAAAATGATACCTCAAATCACCTCACATGAATTACAAGCACTTGGTATGGGTTGAGTGGCCTTCGACATTGTTGGGGGAGTAAACATTGGGATTGTACTCTAAAAAAAACTTATAGGAATCCATGAACATGAAAAACAACTCAAATGACCAGCCATGACCTCTTGAAGTTACCCTTTCCTTATAGTGGTGACATGGATGTCGTTAGAAGGTTTTGGATAGTAGATATCAATCCATGGGTCTTGGACATTGTTAAGGTAGGAAACCTATGCCTTGTACCATAAAGAAAACTTATTAGAATATAGTTTTAAGAATGAAATTTGATCCACCATACATGACCTCATGAGCATATACCAGACATAGTTGTGGGAGAAACCCTTAGCCGTTCTCGAGCACAATGTATAGATCATGGAGCCGCAACATAGTCGAGAGATGACACCTTGGAATTAGGCCCTAAAAGATTCTTTTGTGTGTCCACGAAAAAAATAATGCTTCAAAACAACATAAATGATCTTGCAATAGTGGATGTGTTGGTACCATTAGGAATAATTTAGAGCTAGATAAGAGTTTCAAGCCTTAGAGAAAGGTTAGGCATTAAAACTCAATCATTAAGTCTAAAAAGCATATTCTATGTCTTAAGCGTCATGAACAAGTGTGACAAGCGCCTTGAAACTCCAATAATCTAACCTCATTATCCAAAACCATTCACAAATTTTAGGATAAGCGTCGTCCTTTTGCCACACTAAACCTCTTTGGAGGGGCCAATAATTACCATAATCTTTTCATTTTAGATGGGGTTTCTCCCAAAGACTATCCACTTGGTATTTACTCTTTTTTACTCTCGTACCAAGCTAGTTAAGACAAAATGCATATGCAATATGAATCGCATATGGGTTATAAACAGCTATAACACATATGCGTGTTTTTAAAATTTAAAAACTCTACGGGAATAAGGTTTGGCATTATGTTTGGAATTAGCTTTGGACTACTAAACCTATTGGCTAGGACAAATAAACCATGACTATTGCCTCTTTTAGAATTCTATCAATATGCTCAGTTTCGATGGCATGTTTTTCTTTGACAAACACAATATTTTTTTATGAAAATTTAGAATATTGTAGAGTACGATCTTGCGGACTCTGAATATGTAATTTTTTCCTTCAAATCTATGCTTTAATTATTTATTATTATTTTTGTAAATGACACACGTTAGTTTTCGAAAATAGATACATCGATTGTTTTTTATATAACTTTTGATTGCTTTCACCATTTGCCAAGAAAACTATATGGTGCACTAGAAGAGAGCAAGCTCTACAATATTATATATAGAAATGAAATATTTCATTAATTTTTGCCTCTAAAGTGTTGCACTTGCACAGAACATTTTCATTTCGATATTTTTTGACTTCAATAATTAATAAATAAATTCATGAAAAATTATGAATAAATAGTGTTGCACTAGGCCCATATGTCCTCTACATGTTTGCAAGAGTTTATCCAAGATTGACATCATTTACCTCATATATTGTTGCACCCGCACAAACATATATGTTATGATGTGCTGAAATTTTGAAAACCCAATTTCACTGAAACTAATTTTATAATCATTTACACACATTTTTTTTGCATAAATGTTATATATTATGAAAGCTGATTCAATTACCTATAGTTTGTCTTTTTACTTCATCTTCAAATACGTTATGGACGTACCCCTAATTCTCACCTAAAGTCATAGGTTCTAGGATTTTCCAGTATTATGTGGCATCTAAAGTGTCTTTAAAGGAGTCCATGATTATGCATCAGCCCATTAGTATTGAAGAACACATTCATTTGACAAAGTTAGCTTGGAAACAACGTTGCAGAGTAATGTTGCACTAAAATTTTCAAGAATATGTTGCAATAATGTTGTTGTTACTTAACCATGACAAGATGAAGGAACTTTTAGATGAAAGTATCAACATATGTTGTAATACAAGTGGTCTCATGTTAATAAAAAAGATAGAGAAATCACTAAGGGTTTATTTCCAAGTGAGCACTTCTTATTACAAGTTCGTGGATGTCTTTAAGAGGAAAATATAAACCCTAGTAGCAATTGCATAATTTCATCAATTTTAACTTGGATAAAATATTACAAGTCCCATCAAAGAATAAATAAATCACACATGTTGAGGGTGAGAATAGTTCAAATTTTTAAAGATTTGAAGATTACTATGGGTAAATATGTGTTGCATTCATATTTTTACTCTATAGATATGGATGATGTGGATATTATTTTAGGACATTCTTGGATGGATTCACAACAATTATTATTATTGTATAAAATAATTTTATCATGCTTTGATACAAAGAAAACACAAATTACATTGAGGATATTTCTCTTACTAAGCAAGAAGTGACCAAGGGGGCACATGAATAAATCCTTACAAATAAACTGATTGAAGTTCCTATAGACATAATAGATCAAGAGTTTGGCATTGAATCATAACAAGGGTTTACACAACATCCCAAGGGAGTGCCCCATGAAGGGCATAGAAAGAAAAAATAATCTAAGGAGCTACATGAATCACATTTTAAATAATCAAGTACTAAAGAACTACTAGCTAATGTTGTTATATATATTACCAATGACACCAATATAAGAAACAACAGTGATCAAGGCAAGGTTGTGAGTCTCAACAAACTTATTATGGACCAACATGGAACCAAAAAGGCACCTAGTATGTGCTGATGTTTGTAGCTCAGAAATTTTTTTTCATGGGGTGGCGTCTTTACCATGAGAATCGTTACCGTGACCTCTAAGGTACTTAGGAAATTCACTTTAATTAAAGGACTTATAAAAGTGAATGACCCTTTTATAATTAATTGGGGTTAATTTGGAGAAAATCCTAAGTTTTGAGGTGTTAGTGATTTAAGTTAATAAAATGAATCTTATCCCTTGTTCTCAAGTGAATGGGATCTAATATCAGTCATGGAATTTAGGGTTTTGGTTCATCGCAAAAGTATAAAAGGAAGAGGGGAGAGGAGAAAGACACAAGAGAGACACTCAAGCATTGAGTAAGAATTAGGAGAAGGAATTTTTTATTTTCAGTCTCTTGGGAAAGGTGAATAAGGACTTTCATCCGAGTGGGAAAGAAGGAGTTTCCGATTTCCAATCCAAGGAGAAAAGGAGATATCAATCTAGCCATGGATGATTTTAAGAACACCCCCAAAATTTATATGTATAATAAATGGGTGAATCTCCCTAATATATAGGTAAAATTGAAGGCTATTTTATAAATTATATATATATATATATATATATGCATGGCTAATATTTCATTCTATTATAGAATCTTGAAAAATACGAATATTTGACTAAAGTATAAGATATTGCAAACCCCCCTTGTAGGTACCTATGCAGGCAGTTTCAACTGCCCCCCATAGGTTCCTACAAGGGAGGTTCTAAACCACCCTAAAAATATATCTTACAAACCTTTGGGAGCAGTCTTAACAACCCCCCCCAATAACATCGACACTAAAAGTTTGGAGTTTTAAGGGAAGTTTTGGAAGAGATCAAAACCAATGCTTAAAGTGACTTTTGGAGGCGGTTCAACCTCCCCCTAAAAGTATTTATTAAAAAACTTTGGGGGAATTTATAAACCCCCCTCATAGGTACCTATAGATATTGTTCAACTCCCCCCTCCCTCAAACTCTTTACAAACCTTTGGGGGTGGTTATGAACCCCCCTCATATAAAATTACAAGGGGGGTTTGAACCCCCCTCGTTGTAACATATAAAGGAAGTTTTGAACCCCCTTAATAGTGACATATGAAGTTAGTTTAGAACCCCCCTCATAGTGACATATGAAGTCAGTTTAGAACCCCCCTCATAGCAACATACAAAAACAGTTTGAAACCCCCCTATAGCGATAATAAATTATAATAAAATAAATTTTATTTAAAATACCAATATTGCAATATCATTAGGGAACAGAGGAATCGAACCACAACCTCCTGCTTGTAAGGAATATGCTCTTCCATTGAGCTATCACCCTTTAGGTATTGGGGACATTTGACAATGATTGCATATTCCATGACAAGGGTACAATAATTAAAATGGGATGGCTTATACCATATGCATTATGTAAACAATAAAGAACAAAGAGCAGGATTGTTTCATCATCAAACAAATTTTCAAAAGATCTCATTTAAGCTAAAATACTTGCCAACTATAGAACACATCTTACATGTAATTGTTCAACAGTATTATGCCTAGTATGGAGGTAAGATGGAGGACACCTTTTACTTATCTTAGAAACATAATTACCCGCAGTGATCATTGCCCTAACCAGGAGTTTGATTAATGATATTACATGCTACATATTTGTGATAAAAATATGTTAAAATCAACAAATAACAACAAAGCTGATAAGAATTTACAAGATTACTAAGAACGTAGCACATATGTCTACCTTAGCGAATAAAGAACTAATGAAAACAAGGGATTTGTAGCTCTTTTCAATGCATCTATTCAACGTAGATGCCAAACACTATAGATCAAGTTTCCTTGTTTCAAGGGTCCAAAGAAATATCCCAATGCTCCTTGTGAGAATCTCAATTTGGTTTTATGAGTATCACTGGTAATGTACAACTATAGTGACCAAATAACCCAAAGAAAAAATGCAAGTTAGTCCCATAAATTTGTTTCTTCCATGCTGTCTCTTCAACACTGCACACATATGTAGCCTACAATGCAAGCTAATCCAAAGTATAGTCACATAGTTAAAGAGAAATTGACTCCCTGGAATTATTCTAGTAGAACTTCGTTGTGATCCTAGCCTCCTACCATAGAAGAAGCTATCACCTAGTGATAACATGCTTTATTTTAAAAGAACAAGTTTGGGGGAATGCAAATATTTAACTTTCCATATAAGATGGGACATACCAATAAGAATCCATAAAATACTTATATTTGCAAATCTTAGACATGTTCAATACATTACATTTCTCAATTTATGCAAATAACATTGATGTATATACCACCTACAAGAAAAGTAACTATGTATGTTGATTAACAAGATAAGTAATATAATTTATTTTCAAATACTAAATCCACAATAAAAACAGAACTATTTGCATCTTCAATCAGTTACCATGGAGGTACATGACACATTGGATTGCTTGAGAAGAATGATAAAAGCATTTATTAGCTATTAAACTATAAAGATGAAATCATTTATATACAATAGAAATTATTTAAAAAAATCAAAGGGCATATATAGCTACTTTTTTTGTCACCTAAGGATTTATTGGAATTATTTTGTTCCTTCCATGGTGGACACAAAAGCATGCTTCTCTTAATGCAATAGCACTTAAAGGAGAGTATATATAATCTAAAAATTATGGTAGATTAGATGATATTTTTAACTATCACTCTAAAATCCTTTCGGCTCTGGACATGACATATTTGATAGAAGATCCACCAAGGCACCCATTCAAGATAATGATAGATGTTTCTCCCAATACATGTTATTATGTATATCAGTATATTCTTCAATCCCACTTTCTATACAAGACTTATTAAAAGATACTAAAGGGATTGTGCCCATCTCAAATCCACAGAAAGAAAAATAATATTTCTAGTTTTCCAAAAGCATTGATGTATTTTGTAGTTGTAATATATGTATAAAAGTGGGCTAGTATGTAATGCCCTTTTTTGGAACTCAGTTCTTTCCAAGTCTCTCTGTATGAGTTTTGATTTCATTTTAAATTGTAATCAGTCTCCAAAAATGCAAAAGCTAGTGCTGTCATTACTGAGCAAAGTTGTTGGAAATGGTTATTCCAGGTAGATTTAATTTCTTCATAACTGAAAAAAATTATATCCAAACTCTTATTTTGTCAATGGAAGTATGTTTAAACATTTCACCTCTCATATTGGAGTATGAGAATGTAACAATTTTACATGGGAGTGATGCAATACTGCATTTCAAAGTGCATGGATTATACAAAAGGGTGACCAGGTCGATTCACCCATGTCTAGGGAATCATCAATATGCAACAATGTAGTTATCCTTTACACTCTCTGTTTTGAGAGGTAAATGTGTTGCAACATATGATACATATCAACACTTTGATCCCCTCTGAATTGAAGCAATTCTCATGCTTTATTAATGTAGTTTGGGCCCTGCTTTTTGAATGATTCACTCAAATAGAAGGACTGTTTGTGAGGGTGCGAGATTGAGTTAACTCTTGAATGAATGGCTCATGGGATAGAGAATATCCATTCCTAGAGCAGTGAATGTCATACCCAAACATTGTAAGGGTTATTTTCCTTTTTTCCAAAAACGAAAGTGATATTTCAATTTTCTATTCATAGCATGAATTAAAATTACATTCTTTATGTTCCCTACAACCTCTAGCATATACAAAAAGCACTAATTTATCCTTAATTCCTAAAGGAGGTGGACCAGAAAATTACAGACTCCCCTTGACTAGAAACTATGCACTGGGTAATTAGTATTAAAGTTCAGTCGTCTCTATAATAAATTCACCAGAAAATGGAAAAAATAGAGAACCCTTATAACTTTTCCTAAAAGAATTTAACTGATAGAGAGAACACTATAGGAAACAACCATATTAGAAATGAGATAACAAAAGAGGATACATATTTTCCTCCTCTAAAGTCCTCCAGCACCAAAGAACCTTCACACAAATGAACTACCTCTTTAGATAAGGCATCTGCCTCTATGTGCAGATCGTTATACCTGTGCTTGAAAGAGACTTCATCAAAAGAGTTTGCAACCAAATTAAACACTCCCCAAGGGGCCTGAGAAAAAGGTTTGACAAATTGAGATCATCATTTATTTAGTGAATGATTAAACTTCAGGCTTGTTTTAATTCCTCAAGGATAGAATTTTTCAAAGATCATGAAATATAGGAGGCATTTTTGGCTCAACTTAATGTGAAACTGAAGAAAAGTAATGTTGTGGCCCAAAAGAGGCCTACATAGGGACAAGCATTCCAAAGGGCGGCTGGTTGAAGGATTATTTATACATTTGATGGTGTTTTGAGTTGTTTTATTCCTCCATAGATACCTAGTTGATTTGTATCCCCTCTATTCTCATCATGGGCTCTACAAACTCTTTGTTTATACTTTATATTGATATGGGTGTCCCTATAATTGTTAACACATTTTGGGAAATAATGGTAGAAAGCAAGAAAAAATACAGAAAAAATGTGGGGGTTGTTGGATGGATGAGGGCTAGGATTCCAAGTGATTGGAAATGTATTTTGTTACATTTATGCTTATCCTTGTATTTCCAGAGCACCAAGTATGTGGCGTACTTAAGCTACAAGATATTCCCATATAGAAAAAATTGTAAGCAAGGATACAAGTTTTATTTTTTCTAGTCTTTAGTCTCCATTGAGTACTCTCCGTCAGTATAATCAAACAATGATGGTTTGTAGCAAGACACAAACTCATTCAATTCTTATTTTTGTATTCGAAGGTTCCAAACCAAGAATCATGTTTATTATAGTATTTCTATCTTTCAAAGATATTTATACATTGGTAGTAGTTTATTATTTAGCATGGTTTCACCATCTATATAGTATAAATGCATAGACATTGGACTTCACTTATCTTGTAAAAATATCTTGCATGAGAGGATAGACTATTGAATAGAGGCTATGAAGTGACTATGTTGAATGCATACATTTGTAGGATTTTCATGGGCCAAGGGTATGTGTTGTTGGAAATTTTTTCTTTCGGGATTTTATCATTGGATAGTTGCAGTCATAGTTTGATTCAATGTTGATAATATTTTGTATCCTCCACCATGTATGTTTTATATCAGCACCATTTTTAAAATATTGTCTTTGGTGGAATATCCTCTTTTTTACTATAATTTCTACCAATCTATGCAAGAAAATGGAGTATGAGAGTAATGGAATGACAAACCTGTACAACTAGATTCCATCCATTGTCTTGGTAGTGCTGACATTTCCACATAGTACATCCATGGAGAAACTATATATTTGATCATTCCCTCTTTGCTTATGCCATCTTGACATTTTAAGGGTCAGTTGTGACATTGAAATATTTAGTATATAGAGTTGGAAGACTTACATAAATAAATGTTGCTCTAATCAAACAAGCTTCTACTGAGTTCGTAGGTTTGGAAAAAGACTACAACTCCTCTACATGGCGATATTGAATGTGTATGATACACTTATTTCAATACCATCCCTAAACTAGGCATGCTCCTGCATCAATAATTATGCCTCAAATGTCCCTAGGCATGAATGATGAAGTTTGTCTAGAAATGTCCTTCAAAATAAGAATAATACTATCCTGCTAGCAACAAAAAAATCATCAAATTGTCAACACAATTACAATAATAAATCAAAGATATTAGATATCCGTAAGAAAAGAAATGGTAAAAGGATAACCAATTTTTTATTCCTCACATTTTCAAAACAAATTTCCACACTGATTCATTGGAAATTTACTAATTCCATAACTTGCTAATACATTATAGCTTGTATTCATTGGAAAGTTACTAATTCCATATGCGTGCTTACCATGATTGAGCTTGAATGTGCTTTGATGGAACTGAACTAACCAGGTTTTAAAGAATTTGGTTGATTTTCTCGACATAACTTTGACAAAAATGTTGCTTTGCCTCTTGAATGCAGCATAGGGACAGAGTATTGGAACCACAAACTTGGATGCCAACCAAATCCAATGCCTTCATGAGACAAATTGGTTGGCACAGATAGAAACTAATACGAGTCTTCCAAAATATTTCATATCCAGCACATAAATGCAATGCCTTCAATGCACATGGTGTTAAGTGCTCTCACAAGGATATGTTGTCATTTCTAGCATATTTATAATTTTAGAGACTTAATTTTAGAAGTGTTATGTTTAGACAATGTTATTTGTGTACGTGGCTATTTTTTGAAAAAGTTCCATGTTATTTTTTAAATATTCCTGTTTTTGGAAAAGCGAGATTTCTGTTTCTAGAATTTTATTTTTTTTGACAAGTTCACTCCTATTTTTGGAAGCATGAGCTATTTATGGATATTTCCATCTTTGGAGGAAATAAATTCATTCCAATAGACTAATAACTTTGAGAAGATAAGAGTGCTTCCCTATTATTGGACATTTCTTGAGTTGAGACTTTCATGAAGGATAAAAGCACTTTAAACTTTAAAGATGGATCAAATTCATCCTATCGTCAATAAGGCAAACTAGATTTAGCTTAGGCCCTAGGGAGATGCCCTAAAATTGGAATAGGGTGCATGTATTTAAACCAATAAAATCAGTTACAATTCTAATTCATAATTAATATGACCACCATATTGGGATGTGCCTCTCTTAAAAGAAGACTAAAATAGCAGGAAGAAGGTATCATTTGTATGCAGGTTATAGGAGTCCAAGTACTACTCCAAAATCAATGTATGAAATTATTACCATATGCATCCTAAAAAACACTGTAGAGTCTAGACACCTAACACATATACACAAAAGTGACCATAGCATGTAAGTCCTGTCTTTGGAAATATTTCCTAGTAGTTCTAATTTAAGGCAACCCAGAGAAAGACTGACAAGATGGTTACATTCACAAGGTAAGACATTATTTAAAAAAATAATAGAGGCACTCTTCCTCACCATTAATTTGTGAATAAAACAATGATCAACAATATTTGTAGCACTCATCTCCACATACATCACACAAATCGACAAAAAAATACGTCTTTTTCTCCTTTAGTAGTTGTAGAAGAGCTAGTAGAACATCACGGGGTCTTCACGTAGTGAAACTATGTCTTATTGCCTTCATTCTTGGGATATTAAAGAATACCCATAATTTCACTAGATATTGATGATTACTTACAAAAATCCTTTTGTTGAGCCCCCCTCCCAATACATATTTCCAATTAAAAAATCCTTATTTTTACAATATATTCCTTATTTTTACTAGAAACCCCTTTTTATACCCCCAATAACTATAAAACCCCCATACCCTTTTCCCTACCCCCCAATACCTACAATATATTGACCTTAATTTTCACAATTAAAAACCCCCCTTTATGAATGAACGTGATAAGATATTGCTTAACAAGGTGAATCCCCCATGCAGAACCTCCACAACTCATGTGACGAATAAGGGAAAAAAAACACCATGTCAATGCCTTAACATAATCATATTTATAAGTTGGAAACTCTATAATAGACTTGAATTTCAATAACAAATTAATCACCTTAACACCAACAGTGCATCCCATCGTCTTCTAGAGGTGAGAAACAAATGTTCCATTGACTATTAAGTGAACAATAGATGATTTACCCACACTTCCAGGATGCGTCAAACAATTAGGACAGAAGAACATCCACATAAAATGAAACTAGTCAGTTTTAAGTATTAAGAGAAAAATTTTAGGAAACTAATACTTTTAGTAGGAAAAGTTGTTGCCACAACCATCTACTATTCCTTATTACTGTCAAAAGGAAGCCCCTAGAGCAATAGTCACATATTGGGAAAGAGAATTTATAATAAAAGAGTGTGTACAATGATTACAATAAAAAATCATAATTGTCATGTCTATGTTAAAACAGTTTCAGACTCTTAATAAAAATATTCTAAATCAAAATAGATATGCAACTTTCAGTTTAGAAGAAACAAAATAACTAGTAGCAAAGCAAAGTTAATACAAAATTTATCTAGAATAGTAATGTTGCAGATGTGATCACTAAAATGTTGAGAATGTTCAAGTCGGGGTAACGAACATAGATCCACCATAAACCTAGATCTATCAAGCACTGAGAGGGATCCCATTTCTTAAGGTGTAACATTTTTTACCTTAATTCTTTTACACATTAAGAAAAAAATTACACATCAAGATATTTGAGGTGCTTGATATATCTAGGTTTAAGATGAAACCATTATAATTTATTTTGTTTTGTTTAAGCCAACATATTTTTCATTTTTTTAATGAGAACAACATGTTTCATAGCATTACACAATGTTACATGTTACAACATCTCCCCCATCCTGGGTTGTAGAGTACCTCGCTACTCTCTGTGCAATAATATCGAAAAAATCCCATCTTGGCGATAATCCCATCTGGAGTAAAAAACTAATTAATATTTGTAATTGCAAATTTTAAAGTTAAACTTTTAATAAGAAATTCTCTTGAGGATGTAGCCACTACAAACACGCTTTCCCTACTCACCTATGTAGGGAGAAAAACTTACACAACCATTATCTGTCTTAATGATGTGTCATTCTTGATGCACTCTTCTATTGTTAAGAAATAGAATATATGATGCATTTTCAACAAAATAAAGCTTTTCATGAGTGGAAAGGCTTTCTAAATTTTATATTAGCCACTCACAACTTACTAAAATCAAGAAACTACCTGGAAGGGGCCTCAAGTATGAATCATGGAGAGAGAGAGGCACTCATAATAGAGGGAGTATGTCTCTGGCTCTGGGATTTATTAGAGCTACATTATTTTTTGATATTGTAACATCAAACCTGGGTTATAGGCTCTATCAATATATCTCTTCAATAGTCTCTAGAAAGAAGGACGCCCCACCGAGGAGGGGGGTCAAGAAGTGCTATGTGCCTTCACCTATCTGATAACTATGGAAGTATGAATCTCTAGGTGTCATTTCTAGCCACGAGAATGTTGGAAAATAGGGAAGAAGGAAGTGCTCCTCCTAGAAGAGTGTAGACATGGATACCCACATAGGGCCTGTGATCTAAAACCGATAACCTTTCTCAGAAAAAATATTTGAGATAGGTACCGAAAGAATGTAGAAAGATACCAACATACATGTAGATAGGGACCCATGTAAAGGAAATAGAATCTTCCCCATATCTCACAATAAATGGAGCATCTAAAATAGAGGTGCTCCTTTGAATCCGTCTTAGGAACATGACAAAGATAACAAGTTCGATTCGGACAATGAAGAACATGATCAATTTACAATAAGGGCCAATGAAAACCCACTCTAAACTGGCCAAGGGGGATCTTCATGGCATGCATCCAACACATGCATCCATCTCTCATTTACATGAAATGCTCACAATAGAAAGCCATCTTAGAGCCAAGGCCCTCCATAGGTGAATTCTAGGTGGCTTGAATATAATCTCTATAAATATCCTCATTGATAATGATGTTCAGATCCTTCTCAGATGCAAGAGGTGGACCATCACATCTAGAGAATACTTGAAAGGAGGATGGAAATCAAGAGAGATGACTACTAACTACAATAACTTGGAGGCTTTCAAAAACCAACATAAAACCCATCCAACTTGTCCTGCAAAGGAAAGGGACTCAAAGTACCAAAGATAATGATAGGGTTATCCAACCTACCTTAAGACAAAATCAACAAGAGTCTCAGATTCCAAACTCTATGAAGGAAAGAACCTACTCTGAAAATGGACTCCATGCAACTCAGCATGTGCCACAAAATATACATAGATAATGGATTATGGAATCATCTTCTTCCACCAAATGAGGCATTGTACCATAAAGGATTGCACTCTCTCAATCCAATCCCAATCGATCCAGAGCAAGCTGGGTCCCCAGACCTTTGATCCAGAGTGAACCATGTATCTAATAATATGGACAAGCTGTGTTGAATGTGACCTTGGAAGCACCATATCTCTACAATAAAAACATTTCTGAACCACCAAAATGTGTTTCGAGCACCTAGGGGTGGAGTTTCCAGGGATATAGGTCCTCATGTTAAGTGATGGATATATTTTTCCTATTGAGGCACAATCAGATGTGACTGCCTTTCTTTTAGCTTTCAGGGAACTATGCATTTTTGTACACTTGTCTTATATTTTTTGTTAATATAAGTAGCAAATTTCCAAAAGGAAAGAAATTTTTTTATTTCCCTATGTTGGGGACCCCCATGTTTCCTAAAATTTGGGGGATTTGTTTCCATGTACACCTACTCGAGAAACTTTGTGGAACATTTCATAAAAAGAATCAGTTGAGATAATTTAAGAAACCATTTCAGGATATTCTCTATATACTACCCAGGTTCACTGACCATATAAAAACCTTGTGCTGTCACACTAATATGACACCCTAGATTTAAAATCTCATATAAAACAATTAGAAAACTGGATGGTAAGAAGAGAACTATAAAAAAAAAACAGGAATGTACATAACAGGTGATCAAGCTTATGTAACTTACAAAGAAAAAAAAATCATTTTCATTAGATAATGACAAAATGCAATTGTATTTTCCTAACAATAAACAAAGCAGGCATATGGAATTGCATATACATAGGTAGTGAAGCATCCTTTTCCCGCATGTGCTGGATGAAGCGCCCATTGTCGAAACTCCTTCCAGTTAGATCTGCATTGTGGTTTTCTAATGGATATGCCACTTTGGTATCTTTTCCTTCGTTGAATAAAACATATTATATGTTAGGCATCAATTACTTCAACACATATTTGTATGAAAATTAAGTATACGTATGTTAGCAGTATATAGAAAAAACCAATTAAATCCCTCTTATTCCTAGTCAATACAGATCAAATAGAAAAATTAAAATTAAAATGAAGTTCACAAGCCTCTAATCATCTAAAAACAATAAATATATGTTGTGTAGCAACCAAATTTGACATACCTAAACACAATTTTGATCAATCACCTTGTTTACAAATTGACCAATCTACTTGAAATTGACTCAAAAGTTAAAAGAGACTCGATATAAGAATTACCTTGCCAAGATAATGAACTATGTGTCAAACTAAAACATTAAAGAAATCACACATTGTATCAAGTACACAGCCAAAATACTTTCCTTGAAGTCCCAACTATATCAGTTTCAAGTATCCACCAGGCTATAAAATTTCCCCTACAATCCTAACAAGATCACTTAGGTCTATCTCAATTACATGTATACGTCTTCCATCATGCAATAATTAGTAGAAAAATTAGAAAAGTAAACTAGGAGTCATCATTTTCCCAATATACCCGCTCAACCGATTCTCCCCTGCCACATATGAATGATTATTTTTACAATTCTCTTTACTAGAACAAGTGAATCTTTCATTCTCTCACACTTCCAAAATTATTTTTATTGTAAATATCAAATGTATACGCAATCTAGACAATCATAAACATGATCCTTTCCCTGAATCCAGTAATTGATATTGAAATACTCTTGGGTGTGGAAGTTGACAAGGATGTCGAAAATATATGCATTCTCACTACATTGATGGAATTTCAGCATGTTAAAATTTTATATCTCCATATATCATTTTCTGTATTTTTTTTTTAGATCAAATAATCCACAATTTAATTTCTATGAAAGCTGAACAAGGCAAGAGAAAGAAAATGCACACACAAAAACATCACAAGAAAATATTTAATTCCACACATTTTCAGGGCCAGTCGCCTCTGGAACATTCCCACCAAGACCCTCTCAATAATTCCTTACACACAACCCTCTTCTATGGGGCATATCTATTGCATGCTAGAGCTGTAACATGATGGTTTGGTCTAGTCCTGAAGCTCTTCAAGAAGCTCCTGGAACATCAGTTGTAGTCCTTTCTTCAGAAGAATCTCGAAGACTCGCATCAAGTTCAAAATCCATGGTAAATATAAATTGTGGAGAGTACATCTAGCATTCCCCCTTCCTACATGTTCACAGAAACCCTGTGAAAAAAATTCAGTACTGCCATACTAACCGGTAAATGATCAATGCGGGCAATGTTGTGGCCCTTGTTCTTAGGTACTACCTTCTATTTTTCATGAAAATCCATTTGCTTGTCAGTTCTTAGTTCTTTTGCAATGTTTCCCAAGTCACGAATGCATTAGAAGCATCATGACCCTCCCAAAAATTTCTTGTAATGGCATGGACCAACTTTTATGTAATGTGGATCTTTTGATCTAGCCAAATCCCACAGAATGGGTCCTGGATAGCAACATACAGACACACTTTTGGACCTTGTGAAGGGTTTCGAAAACAAGTAGGTTGCAACAAACTCATCATCCCATACCTGAACATTTTTTGGAACAGATTACTTAAAGGAAACCGTGGCACATCTAGTGGTGATACCTTGAATGGTAGAAATAATTTACTTTACAATTAAGACACAAAATAAGCCAAGAAAGGAGTTTTGTTACTTGTTGAGTCCTTGACTACAGGACCTCTTTAAACCATTGTGTAGGTTTGAAGCAAAATTATGGTCGTTTGTTTCCATACTAACCTCATGCCTTGTAGGTTAAATAACCATTTTACCTATGAATTCATCTCGATTGGCATCTAGTTAGCTCGGGGCATCATCCAACACAACCATTCCCATATTCCCCTTCATCGACCCAGAAGGTTGTTGGTACCAAACATATTATTCCTTGAGGGCCAAACAAACTCCCAAAGAAGACAAAGATGACAATCCAAGTAGATTTGACAAATTTTGGTGCCCATTTTTTTTCTAAATTTAGTAGTTATAACCATCAAAATAAAACTATGGTTCATGATAACTTACTACTAAAAATTTATTAACTTTGGATGTAATCACTAAGAGAATGAAAAAATTAATCCATATGTCTACAGAGGAGCATAAAGGATGGATTATATAAAAAATGTCTCCCTTTTTTTTATAAATTGTCACTCATTTGATATTGCAGAAAGTATATGAAAAATAAGACTCTTTGTACTGAGTAAATAAGAAAAATATATTCTTTATGTTGTGTGGGGCAATAGAAAAAAGTGCAGGGCTACTAATGGATATATGGTTACATGGAGTGTTTTGTTCTAAAGAGATTGGTTGATCCTAAGAGCTATTATATGGGGTGAGTAATGTGAGGGTCCTTAGCCTATTTTCTTTAACCCAATTACCTCAAAGCCTAAATTGGAGGTAGCATCTAAAATGTATCCTTACCATTGTTTAAGAAATCCCTCACACATAGCCTTTTTCTTGAACCATCTAGGTGTTAAAGATAAGTGTTCCATGTATTCTTCTCAATTCTATTTATGGTTTTTAAATCTAACCTTGTATTCTAATTTGTAATGCATCTCAAAGTAGGTTTTTTGGTTTAAATGAAGTTTTCCATGTTTGGTTTTGTTACATTTCTTAGTTGTACACATTTGTGAAATTGAATGGCCTTTCAAGCAAGTTGGGTTCAAAATTGTATTAAGTATTTTGAAATTGAGTGTTGTAAGAAAAAAAACCTAGTGGCTAGGGTCATATAACTAACAAAGAAAACCTAATATAAACTACTTAACTTTACAATTCAAGTAATGGTATCAAAGATAAAGTCTAGGCGGTTATCAAAAATCTACCTTTTACTAAATGGTTGATCACTTGCCTAGGTGTGGTCTCTAATTTTCCCAATGTTCTAGATATCTGTACATAGAAAAACAATAACCTTCCTCAAACCATAAAAGCAAATATCATCAATGATAATAAAGCAAGAAATCTTGTAACTAAATAATATTAATTAACAGTAGACATTTAAGTCCTCCACGTGTTATTTAATCTCAAATAAACAATTGATTGACTCACAAGATAATTTTTTTTGCAGGGGGAGAAGAGAGATAGTAATTGTATTTTTAATGTAAAATAATAGTTACAATGATACACCTAATCTATTCTTATCACCTTCATCACCAAAGTTTGGATTCCTCTAGCCTAAACCACTTATTGATTTCTACTCCATTTTGAAACTCCTTTCCATGCAAGAATGGGAATATCATCAAGGATTTGGGTCCCAATTCTCAATAAGATAGTCACTTATAGAAATGGGGATTTCTCTAGAAGGAATTATCATAAAATTCCAAGATAAATCTATGAGGTAATATCTCTAGCATAAGGGTACAAGAAAGGTAAGTTCCCATTTCCCAACAATTAGAGTACATATGTGGAAAATCCATGTAAACTACACTTAGGAGCGCACAATTAATGAGGTCCAAAATCATCTTAAACTAAATAAATATGGTCAAAAATCACCTTAAATAACCAAAAATCACCAAAAACACTATATATAAGTGGAATGGATGTCTAGACAGGGATTTAACTTTAGAAGATTGACCAACAAAAACCAAACTTCTTTTTCCCACATATCACAAATCATGGACATTGGTTTCCATGAGGGAAAGAAATATAGTTCTGTCAATGCAATATTTAAATATAGTGTGTTAGAATATATATTATTCAGCTTATCGTACGTTGATGATGTGTATTATGACATATATACACTCTTAACTTGAAAGTCTAATGAATGACCAAGAAGAATGTCGATGTGGCCAAAAATACAATCTAGTGTGGTTCAAAAATACCATCTAGTGTGACCCATGAGAATTTGAGGTTGAACAAGAGTAAGAGGATGAGGATCTAAAAGCTACCATGATTTCTCGATACTCTTACATGCACTAAAACAAACATAAATATTCCATTATTTCCTAATAATAGAAAATCCTTCTATTAGTTCACCAAAATCTACTCTACTTCAAAACATGAATAAATGAAGTTTATTTGGTAGTGGGGACAGAAAATGAAATCTTTGCGTCAACATAATTAAGGGAAAAATTATAAATACTACCTCGATTTTATTTAATGTGGTCTTGAATCTTCTTTCCTTGGGTTTGCTTCGTCACATTGGACTTACTTCAATCCAACAACATTCTTGCAGTTATTCATTATTCAATCTTCATTACAGTAACATGACCATGATATGATGATGATATTAGGAAAATGTTTTGTTAGCATAATAGTATGATACAAGCCAATGGATTATCTTGAGTGATTGAGTACTATGAATTACAAGGCGTAAGTCATGATGTCAATTCTTTGGGATAGTTACCTCTGTGATTATTTTGGACCTCACTCGATGCCCTTGTTAGGTTAGGGTACCATGATTACAACATAATGGTTTACCCCTTGCACCATCCTTGAAACTAGGGTAAGCAGTTGCATGGTTTCCTATGATTTATATTTCATCGAAAAAAACATAACAATATGACAATGAAGGAATGGGGATTCGTGCAAGTAGGTAATTCAATCCAATGGAAGATCTAGTAGCAATTATCACTCTAAATTCTTTTGAAAATGGAGGATGACTTTATTTATATAAAAATTTGGAGCTTAGGCTGAGAACCTCTTCACATGGGAATGCAATAACTCCACAGATGTTTAAGCCTCCAAAAAAAGTTGTTAATTCAACCTAAGTTGATACCACCTAGATAAAATGTCATCATGAGCCAATTGGAATTAAATATGTCGTAAAATATTATATTTTGACGTATTTTATAGGGTAGTGGTTAATTTTTATGGTTTTATACATTGATCAGGTCAATTTTAAAGGGAAAGGTAAATTATATCACTAGTTTGACTAGGAAATGAACATTGTTTGACTTTTATGAGAATTGATCTCAATCGTACACCTTCGTCATATGAGTTTTGGGTTGCATTACTTCATTTTTTGTAGTAATTTGTTGTGATTGGATCAGTTTAGGTTGTATTGAACATCAAACATTAGTGTCACATAAGGACATAAGTGGCATTTTAATACATGCCCCTTCATGTATGAGGCTTGGAGGGAAATAAAGTTTGAAATACATCATGATATAAAAATAATGAGAGAGAGTTTAAATGATGAAATTATATATTGAAGAGATGAATGAGACCACCTACAAACATAGTAAGGGGGGGCATATGTATATCTTAATATCAGGCATGGATACCCATGCTTGTGCAATAATCAAGTATAATTTGGGGCCATGAAAAAGTGAAATGGCACATATGGAGCCATGTCATGAGATACCATATAAATTGTTCTTCCTTATATATCATACTTATTTTGAAGTAATGTCACCCATGGGTGCACAAAATGGTATAACATAACCTGAAAGTGAAGGGGGGTCTAAACTCGCAAATAGGTCAAATACAAGCTAAAATAGGGATACAAATGCCCATGGTATTCAAGTGGTTATGGCTACAAAAGTACTTTTTTTTTTGTTGAAAAGACATTTTATTAAATAAATATTGAGTACATGTTGGGATTTTATTTTATTGGAACATTGATTTTATTATTTTGGAAGAAGTATTAGTGTGGAAAGAAATCCCATCGTATAAATATGACACTATAATAATGGTATGTAATGAGAGGGAATTTAGAGTGATGGTGTATATTGTTGTCACTAAAAAACTCAATACAAGAACATATTGCATATAAATAGAATTCCACTACTATAAGAGATATACCTACTTGACAAGATATCCATTTGTAGTACTTGGAATTGACCCCTATCCAAAATACCAAAAGTAGAAAAGGGATAGAGCATCATCATCATCCATTAATGACAATTCATTAAGATTAGTAAAGGTTGTCTTGAGGAATATGGTAGAATGATATTGGGTTTCATGAGAAAAATTTAGATCACTACATGCAACATTTGCATCTTCTTTCAATAATGTATATTTGTCCCTAAAGGAATAATATTTAGTTGGCCCCTTCTCCTTTAATTTGTCTCACTTGAATTCCTATGGAGGATAAGTCACTCTAGGAGAGTTAGTGGTATTTGTCAGTTTGGATCCTTTATAATACTTCTCGAAGGGTTTGGTGTCATTGTTACTCTGGAAAAACAAATCTTCATGTTTGGATCCTTTATAATAATTGTTGAAGGGTTTTGTGTCAATGTTACTCTGAAAAAAACAAATCTTTTTGGAAGATATGTCAGGTGCATCCATGTGCAAGATATTATCTTGTTCACATGATAATTGTTTACCGAAAATCTCAAAATATGTTATGATATAATTTGCACCTGATGTTAGTGAACTGAAATGTAGAGAAAAAATATCAAAGGAGATTTGAGCTTGAAAAGAATGGTTTTGATTTGCATGGTCATATAGATTAGTAATTTCACAATAGCCAAGTTAAGTATAAAGATATTGAATATAGAAATGTAGCCTTTAATTTTGGACAATTTTTCCAAATCAAGTGAAATGAGCTAATTTTCCAATTGATGAGCATGAATTAAATTGTTTTTTTTAAGTGTTACTAAGATGTAAACCATGGTCCTTGAGGTGTACCAAATGTCTTAATATTAAATTTGAAATACTCATGATGGACATGCTAATGAGGTCTCTTGCTCCATCATTGTGATTTGACTATTCCACAAGCCGCTCGTTATTTGTTGATGTGGGATCTAGCTTAATTATGATAAATAAAGATCTTTACACATGAGTAAGGAATCCATATATGATATATAGGATAAACAATTGGTTCTTGTCCAATGAATCTCATTAATATTTGTAGCCATTGTGCAAATAAAAAATATAAAGTAGAATGGTCTTAAATAAGGTATGCTATTAAGAAAATATTGTAAATTAGTGCTAATAAAAAAGGGAACTCAAAATTGAGACAACTTGAATTTATTACCCTCATGAAAACTTTCAAAATAAGGATTATACTATTGGAGGTGTTTCCAACATGGTGACAAGGTGGTATCCATGTGGAAAGGGATCTACCGCATGAATGATGTGTTTCTATATGGTGGTTCTACATTGAATCATAACTCTTAGTTAAAGTATCAGTTAAAGAGGGGATGTAGGTACCAAGGAGGTAAACAAGTGTAGGAGTACCTCCAAAATGAGGAAGGCATTGTTTATTGGGTGTGGATAATAATGGGGAATAAGGAACCGATAATAGGGGTGTTAATGGGGTCAGTTCCATGAATAGGAGGGTTCGACAAAAAGTGCAATTGGAAAGGGCTTGGTGGGGGGGATGATCAGTGGAAGATGCTACAATGTCAAAGAGATAAATCTCACAACATAGATATATTATTGGTCGATGTTGTAATAATAGGGAAACAATGCTGAAAACAATGAAGGATTGTAAACTAGAGGGAAATATGCCAGCTATAATATGGCCACTATTGTTGAAACCATAAATGGTATGACAAAAAAATAGTTATGACCCTCATGGACTGGCTGTGAAATTTATATACTTTCCATCAGATTATTCAGTGTCAGGTTACTAAATTCTATAATCATTTTATTTTATATTTTGACCTTGGACTGTGTCTAAAGTCATGATAACCATCCTTAATTTGTCAAACTAAAAATTGCCATCATATCTTGATCACATTCCAAATATTGCCTTTGCAAAACCTTTGTGGTGTCCAAGGGACAAAACGATGTCTCATGAGCTGCATAGACAAATATTATGGTATAATACCATACATTTTGGCATTGAACCACATCACATGCACTAAGAACCATGTCTAGTGTTTTAAACTTTAAAATTATCACCATATCCCATTTATAGGCCAACCATTCCCCATGGAAGGCCAATATGGTGGTTTGGTACTACACACATGGAACATGAGCTCCATAGTTAGGTCCTAAATTTTTCATTATACCATGGTATAGTTCTCAAAGTCTATCCTTAGTGTGCCCCTCCTCAACATGGTGTCCATATATCACATGTAGGCTAAGGAATCCATACAAGGGCCCTATTCCATGATGTGGGTTACTATGCAAAGAATATGAGCCCCATATATAAATTTTATATCCCAACAACATGCGTTTTGGTATCAAACCATGGATTAGTGACTAAGAAGAATCCATGATGTGAGAAACCTCAAAATGGACACGATATCCATGTCATGAGGAAAGGATGGTCTAGGGCCTCATGGATGGCCTATGTAGAACCCAAAAACCTCATTTTATGGACTAAAACTCTGGGTCTTCACCATGGACCATGACTTGGGTTATGAGAACCATCCTCGGTGTACTAAGCCAATAAATGTGAAACTCTTACTCGCATGCTAAATATTTCCTATGCATGGCCTATGATGTGGCTTAAGACCCCACAAATGGCATGTAAGGCTTAGAGATAGAATCCATGGATTTAGAATCTAGGTTTATGCACCAAACTATGCGCTTATCCCCAAGAACTGTATTCCTTTCAAACCTTGAAATCACCATCATATGAAACTTGGAGGCCAAAGGTTATGTATTATGGGCATGTGTGATTCCTCAAGTGACAAAACATGGCATGTGAGCCCCATAGAAATATATCTTATGGCCTAGTGCCTTTCCTTTTATCCCGATACCTTGGCATGGGCATCATGAACCATCCTTGGTTTGTTAATTCTCAAAATCATGAAGATATGTCACTCATATGCCAAATATTTCCTGTGTAGGTCATGTGTGGTTGTTTGGGGCGCTACACATGACCCATGAGACCTAGAGGAAACTATTTGAACTTAGACCCTAGAGGTTTATCCCAAACCATGGCCTAGTAGTAAAAAATAATTCACGGTGTTATACATCCCAAAATGGCCACCATATCCCTCTCACAAGCCAAAAAATTTCCTCTGTAAGGCCCATATGATGGACTCGTGCCCTGCGCAGAGTTACGAGTCATTTATTTGTAATTATGGGTAAATGAAGGATAGTTAAGAGTTTATTAGTAATCATGTAACGGTAATTTGTGGTCAATTACAGGTAAATAAGGGTCATTTAGGGGTATTTATTTGGTAATGAGTTGTGGAAATTAGGGTTAAATAAGGGGCCAATTATGGGGTAGTTAGTGGTTAATTAGTGGTAATTATGGGTCAATTATGGGTTAACTAGGGGTAATTAATCCATAATTAGGGGTAATTAAGGGGTAATTAGGAATAATTAGGGGTCAATTATGGGTCAACTAGGGGTAATTAAGCCCTTAACCCCATAACCTTAACTAACCCCCCTAAACCCCTAAAACCTAAACCTCCTTATACCCTTAACCCCTTATTCCCCTAACCCCCTAATCCCTTAAAACATAACCCTAAATCCTACCCCCCTTAAACTGGTACTCAACATAAAAACAAAAACGAATGGGAAAATTACAAGGACGATTTCATTCCAACAACACAACCAATTTTTCTTTGGGAAGCATGAAGGGAAATTTCCCCTTTAGAAAGAAACAACATAAATGACATAACCCCCTCATGGGATAAGCATGTGTGATTCATGAGTGTAAATACATTCACTAGGAGGGATACCAACAGAGCATGGGGAAACATCATATTCAACTTGTAGAAACATCAATTTGAAAAATTATTGGAGAGTGCTTATGGAAGTTGTAATGTAATGTACAATTTTCTCCTTTCCAAGATTCTATTATGATGTTCAATTGTTGAAATTACAAATGAAAGTTAGACAAAATCCAGTGGACACAAAACTTATCCCAAGGAGAGTCCACCTGGTTTGTCTAAGAAAATGCAAGTCAAAACAAAAATTGTTGTATTTTGATTCAAATTACTTTCCACTTTCATATTTTGAAAATATATCCTTTGAAGTGTATGGATGACTTGCAACTTTTATGAGAAAAATAAATGAATGATTCATTTTATTTGATCTTTGTCAATGTGTTGATAGCTTAATAGGTACACAAATCGAAAAGAATGTTTGAAATTGTTGTTAAGAATCAATGACAATTGAATCTATTGAGAGGACATACTACCATTCAGAAGTAAAAACAACCCCTTCATTCATGAAAAGCGATATAATTTATAAGTTCTATCGTCACTATCAAGGGGATGTATAGAGTTACAATCTTAGGCTCTTGGGTATTTATCTGATCGGTCCTGTAGCCATCTTGATATTTGACACACATAACTACTAATGCTGAAATTTGATATATGCATATATGTTTTTTTCACCGTGAAGTAGTTGATTAATTGCTCAGGATGGGGTGGTGACATTCCCCCCTAGTGGAAATTGGAGCAATTTCCATGACGACAATGATGACCAAGGTTCAAAATCCAGTGGAAACACTCCCTATGTTAATGTGGTAGACCAAGTATTTCTAAGGTTTGGGTCGTGTTGAGGATGCAAAACTGGTTATGTGGTGACGTGGTAAATTTGATGGAACAAAAAATGATGTGGTTCCCCTAACAATACAAACTTTGCAAAATGAGGCCAGATGGAAGTAGTATGAATTCAATTCAATATATTCCCTTCAGCTAAATAAATGAACTGATAAGAATTTACCATGCTTAAAGAAGAAATGTGTATTTTTATAGTATTATCATATAAAGTCCTTACTTGGGACTTTATGCAAAAAAATATAAATTCAAGACCCACAAATATGCATTCTTTGTACACAAACAAATGAAACAGTGTAACATTTATTTATCTAATGCTCATTTTCCTCATATATATGGCTTCTCATTGTGTAGTATTTTAATTTAATCGATATAACGATATGTGAAGGTCCCCATGCTTAATATGTGGGGAATTTGAATGTCCTATAAGTCTTATTATATTAAAAAATAAATCAATCCTCCCATGTCAGGTCTTCCCTCAAATGTTTCCATGTTCCAAATTATTAATAAGAACATCCCTCCCAAAGATCCATTCCATCTTGTATCAGGACCTAAACCATATTTTGGGGTGAAACATTGGGAATTAGGCCCTAATGCAATTCAAAATAGTAAGATATTTCCCATAACCATGCATGTTCCTAGATGAACTCTAATGTGAACATTGATCTTCACTTCTTACACTTCTACTTCCAAATACTGACATAAGAAGTCCATGATATGAAATTAAAGTAGTTTGTGAATATTTTTTCTATAGTTCCTACAAATAACAACTTAGTAGTTGATTCACAAAGGTTAGATTGGTAATTATAAAATTTTGTTAAGGACACACTTTTGTAGCTTTCATGCAATTAGTCAAACTGTTTGCAATCTTATGTTAGTCTAACTATTTGCAATCTTTTGTCTTTTTACCACATGCTACCTTGTGGATTCATTGCCTCCGCCCCATTGGTCACTTTGGTCTCCACATTACCATTGTGCTTGGTATATTCCTTGCTATAGGTATGCTTGAAGGGCCAAGTAAGGATGGAATAGTTGAACCTAACTTGGGAGGAAGAAGTATCACAAATCTTGAAATGAACACCATATCCTTATTGTAGGCCAACAATTCCATATGCAAAGGCTTATACGATGGCTTGGGTCCCACAAATATCCCATGATCCCTAAAGGGAAATGTTATGGATTTAAACTCTATATTTTGACCTTGTATTGTGTCTAAAGTCATGATAACCATCCTAAATGTGCCAAACTCAAAATGGCCATCATATCCTGATCACATGAAAAAGATCCCTTTGTAATACCTTTGTGGTGTCCAAGGGAAACAAGGATGTCTCATGATCCTCATATAGAGAAATATTATGATATAATACCCTACATTTCATAATTGAACCACATCTCAGGCACCGAGAACAATATCTAGTGTTCTAAACTTCAAAATGAGCACCATATCCCACTTTTAGATGAGCTCATCTCCTTCAATGTAATTCCCCTTGGCCTAGTTGTTTCTAGTCTCGGATTGGTAAAAAATGAACTTATCAGGCCTGAAAACTTGGCCATATGGCCTAGTCCTCATGTTGTCCATGGTACGAAGATCTAGATCAATGAAAACAACATGAGGCAAAAATCTCTCGCAACTTGCTTGACTATAGAAAACATTGACCCTTTAGAGATGTAGATTTGAAGTGCCCTAATACCTCCCAGTGAGATTGATCCCATTTTCTTCAGATCCTACCTCCCGAAACTTGGAGCCAATCTGGTTTCCGCATTGGCCCCTTAATGTGTCTCACCAATTTCCAAATTAGGGGCCACAGAGGTCGGCACCCCAAAAAAACCCCACATTTCCATAAAACCCTAAATCTTCAAACTTGAAAATAATCCTAATAATCTCATGGAGGAGGTTGTGATCTTCCAAAAAACTCAAATCTATAATAAACGTTTTTATGATAGCTAAATTGATATAATTGGGTATTAAAAATTATATTTCTCATAATTAGTTTCTGTAATTCATAAATTTTAATAAAATAAATAAAATTAAAAAAGTTTTCATTATTTCACCTTCTAATTAAAACTTCTAGTTTTAACAATTCGTGAAACTTTTTTACCGAAATTACAAGGAAAAAAATTATGATTAATTTTTTTTCTTAATGTTTACTAAGATTTGATTTTGTGCATGAGTTGTAAACTGGTTGGCAATATGGTGCATTGTTAAGGTACTCCTTGTGACATCGAGAGTTCAAAACTTGAATAGCTTGTGCACTCATGTAGGGCCAGTGTAGGTGCACATGGAGGTTATAGTGGTAGCGGATGGGAATGAACCCCATGTCATGTGAATATGAGCACCGCCTTAGTTGTCAATCCCACTAGATATAATAAATAAAAATTTGATTTTGTATTTTTCCTTTCGAAAACTCTATCGAAAATTACTAATTGACCCATGCCAGTAGCATTAGATATGTCATGAAGCACGAGTTTAGTGAACAAAATTCTATAAAAAAACCTACAACATCAACATGTGTCAACCTGGTTTGGTTTTGGGTTGTGTTGGATATTTAAAGACAAAGGAACAGTATTCAGGAATCAAACTTTATTCATTTGGCCTCCCTATTTCCTTCATTTTACTATAATTTGGGATAATTCCGAGAAAAAAATTATAGGAGCAAGCATGGATGGTATTCTTGCATGATCAAAGGAACCTTTCAAAATTGTTTCCTTGCATCACTCTTTCCCCATTGCACTAGTGTTAGCACTATTTTTCGACTAAGTGTTTGGTGAGGAATCAAACCAATGAAAGAAAGGATAAGGCATGTAAATATTCATATCATAAGACCTTAAAGGATGTGAATAAAAATGTGCAGGGAATGGATGGATTGGACGTGCAGCACAGTAGATCAAAGGATGTAAATATTTTTTTCCAAGGAAAAATCAGGAGCAGAAAGGAGAAAAAATCAAGTTTCAGGTGTAAAAAGTGATAAAGGCCAACTTCTGTTTTTTGCAATACAAGATCTATGGTCGAGAGACCCTCCACCATAGATCAACGATATAGCAAAAGGGAAGAATAAGAAATGGTAAACTTTCGGGTTCAAAAAAATTGGAAAACCCGACTTCCGCTTTCCGCGGTCCAAGATCCGACAGTTTAGAAAGGTTTTCGCATAAATAAACGACCCAAAAAAGTGGGAAATCAAAAGGTAGAAACATAAGGGCGGAAGCGGAAAGGGCCAAAATTTGGTTATAAAGAGTGGCATTTCTGCCTTCCACTATTTTGCGGAAAGGAAGAAAGGAAGAAAGCAGAAAACATAAGAATTTGGTCGTAAAGGATAGAACTTCCGCCTTCTGCAATCCCCAAGATCAACAATCCAGAACAATTCTACCAAAGATCAACAACTTGGGAAAGAGTAGAGGGCAGAGATCAGAAATCGAAAATACCAAAATATTTTGTTGTGAAAAGTTGAAGTCCCTTTTTCCATGATTTGCAAGTTCTACAGTTCCATGGGATCCCATACAAATCAATGGTACGGAAAGGAATGAGAAAGCGGAAGGCGGAAACATAAAATTTAGCATCGTGAAAGAAGAGATCCCAAATTCCGTTTTCCATAGCACACAAACTTGATCTCAGATAAATGACTGAGGATGAATCTTGCGAAGATCAATGGTGTAGAAAGAAAAAGGTAGAAAGGAAAAAATTAGAAAGCGGAAGACACAGGATTTTGGTCGAGGAAAAGTGGAAGCCTGCTATTCGCTTTCGCAGACCTTAGATCAATGACTGAGTATGGATCCGAAGGAAATCAACATTGCAGAGAGCTAAAGGGTGGAAAGGATAATGCGGGAGTGTAAAGATATAAAATTGAGCCTCAATAAATCTAGAGCATGTTTTCCATGATTTGTTTCCCACCACTTCGATCCTAGATCAATGGTGCAAGATGAATCTTGAGGAAATCAATGGCCCAGAATGATTTCGTAGGAAGAAAAGGCAAGGAGGAATGAAGTTGTTATCGGCCGTTGGAGGTGCTCTAAACCATCATTTTCGATCAAGCAAGACAGAATTCCAAGTGTCTGGTTTTCCCATTTTTTCCATCACACGCAACCCATCATGCTTTCTTGAATTATTTGTGATCATGGGAAATCTGCCACCTCATAAATTTGTTAGGATTTTGATTCCCATGTTGTACTAATTTTGGATCTGTTTCGAGGTTCGTCTTGGGAGCTTGATGCTACTATAAATATACCCTCAATAGAGGAAGAAGAGGTTGGAACCCATGAGATTTGGTGTTATGAATTTTGATATCTATGGCTAATAAAATTGCATAGCCGAATTTTGGCCTGTTGCTGCAAAGATTCCCGTGTATTTCATAGTTATAGTCTGTTATTCCCTTTCCCATGTGCATGTATTTCCTATTAAACTTTCCATTATGTGTTCTTCATATCTGAAATGAGTGTGTAATAGTCCAGAATTCATATTGTTATGCTCTGGCTATTGTTTCAGGTATTCACCCATATTTCTTTCCAAAGTTGATGCACAATTTATCTTTCAGGTGCTCTGTGTTGATGGACTGTTCTTGTTCTTTCTTTATCACTAGACAAACTTTTTTTTACTATAACCGAGTGCTACCTTGCCTTTGTATAGTTTCACCTACAAGCAGTTCTATATTTCATAAGGATATTTGTGACTCCATAGCCCAATGTATGCTTTCCTTGTTTCAACCACCAATTCAATCTGAAACTCTATTTAATTTTATGTTTAGCCCTGTTAAAAATCAGTGAGAGATGTTAGGATTATAATCCTCCCTTGTCCAATTTGGTCAATTATGTCTAAATCAGGAGTCCTTTCAGTCTATTTTTAGTCACTAGTACCATTGGGTCCACTTGGACTAATTGGGGCACATGTACCAATTACTAAAGTGTGGGGAACACTAACTGAGGCCAACTGCCACTGATTTCACTTGCATGCATCAGTTTAGGAGCCTCCTAAATCAATCCCTACAAATTAGGAGCCACTGGGAGTGGCGATACCAACCTCCATTAGTTTAGTTCAGTTGGTGACTAGTCAAGCTCAGTTAGGAGTTAGTTACATTCAGTTCTAGTCTCTTACATTAAGTTCTACTCAGTTAGCACTAACATTTCATGGCTGCATGCAGGTGAGGCACATTTACTCACCTACCTCAGTCAGTTAGATTAGTTAAGACTGAATTAGACACTTGAGTTGTGATTTTGAACTCCAATAATGATTTATACAAGGTCAGTTAACAATGCAGTCAAGTAGAGTCAAACCAATTCGAATTTCCTCACATGGATTCGAATTACATGAGGCTATTTAGCCATTGTACTTCATTGTAATTAATTATCTAATTACTTTTACTTAATTAAAGCATTCATAGTTGCAAAGACATTTTTGCACTGTTTCATTCTTCAATTTATGAGAAAAATTGTATGATCTATATTGTGAGTTGTGTGTTGGTCCACATATCTATGTGCCCAATTTAATATGGTGTCAGAGCCTCGACAGGATAAGGAACTTCTCCTACTACAGATTCATACTTGGATCAAAAAAAAAAATTGAGCAAAATTGATCCTTCCAGTACTGCACCTGAAGCGGAGAATTTACCACTTAATATCCCAAGTAAAGGAATTGTTGATTAAGATTACTTGATCAACTATGCTAGGTGTGATGAAAATTCCAAAAGTGCAAGATGTAAACCTTATTTTGTCTGTTTGATTGTGTGATTTATAGGTTTATTAGTCTCCTTCACTACATTTGCTACAAGCAGCTCAATATCCTTCATTGTATTCACTACAACAACTCAGTCTCCTTCATTGCATTCAAAATGGCCCCTCCAATGGAGCTTCTCACTCCTTTCAACTACCACCAGTGGAAGGAGGAAATGGAGATGCAGCTTCAATCCAAAAGACTCTTCAGACTCACAATGGAGACAGAGGCAGAGCCAGTACATTATGTTGACAAAGAGAAGTACTCGAATAGACTTGATGAAGCATATGGATGCTTATGCCCCTCAATCTCTTGAGATATTATCTTCCACATCAATGGATTTAAGACTCCCAAGAAGGTTTCAAATAATATTTCTTCCTTATTTGATAAGCAGGATGGCCTGAGGACCTATCAGCTAGAGAATGAGTTGATTTCTCTTCATCCATCCAACTTTGAAACAATGAATGAATTCTTCACCAAATTCAAGCATCTAGTGTTTCAGTTGAAGCTGTGAAAGGTTGATAAGCAGGATGATCAAATCATCCTTGAAATTCTCTCAAAACTTGGTGCAGACTAATCAATCTTTGTATGAAAATTTCATTCAGTGAAGCTCACTACTCCAAATTGGAGGATGCCTACTCTTAATTCCTTGATTGAATTTGCATGACAAGTTGATCCAAATGGGGATCATTATATCTTCCAGAGCTCAAGAACTGGTTGCAGGAGGACCTAAGGTAGAATGATAAAGGGAAACAAAAGGATGAGTCTCCTGTGGAGAAAGAGTAGTCAAATGAGCCTTCAGGTTCGAAGAGAAGCAAGAATAATGGCAAAGGAAAGATCCTATGTTCTTACTGTGGAAGGGGCTTTCATCCAGAAAGCTCTTGTATCAGAAGAAAAATTGATGAGATGTCTCTTCTTCTGAAGAAACATAACATTAATGTACCTGCTAGCGCAAGGAAGGCTGACCATAGAGAGGAAACTGAAGAACATGAAGAGACATGCCATGCACTGAAGGCTAGTTGTTCAACAACACATGCCTTCCTCATTGATTCTGGACCTTCCAATCATATGGTTTCATCCAGAGAATCATTCTCTTCCTTTCATTCTTTTGATGGTACTAGTATTCAGATGGGTAATAACAGTCAAATTCAAGCCAAATGGAAAGGTTCTATCAAGCTTGAACATGGAAAGTTCAATTATGTGCTTTATGTGCCCTCCTTAGTTGCAAATATGTTATCTGTATACCAGATGACGCATACTGCTCTCCAAAGCGAGTGATATTTGGTTCTGACTCAATGGAGATCATAGATATCTCTAATGGGAACATCATATCAAAGGGCGATGCAAATCATGCCTCCAAGGCATATGAGTTCTCACACTTCATGCCATTTTCAGAACCAATGCACTCTCAACAACCACTTGAAAGGGAAGGTAAAAAAATTCCATCCACTTATTTTGCAGTTTCCACTAGTATTGTAGAACCAACTGTATCAGTTTATGATATTGAGATTTAGGGTGATTCAGATCCAGATCGAGTCACTACTCCCAAGTGGGAATCTAGGAAGATGACTGGAAATCCATCTGACACTCAGAAGACAAAGAACCTTGCACTATGTCATGTAAGCTTACCTCCTTCAGAGAGATACAACAAAATACATGTGAGATGATACATGGCAAGGGATGATCATTTTCACTACCTTCAGAAGAATAGAGTGGATCATACACCTCTTCATCCAGAAAGAGGCAAAGGTTATATTCCTCCTACCTTCCATCATCATTTTGGGAGAAGATGGAGAAGTCTACATGCCATGCCCCAGGATACCTGTGCACAAAACATCATGCATGCTGCTTCGCTACATCACAGAGTTGAAGGTTGTAGAAACATATTTTCAAGTTTTTCAAACTTGAATCTTGATTCTATCTGCTTAGTTAGAGGGGGGGATTTTTTCCCATGTGGTTTTTTCCCAGCTCCTTGTTACATTGAGCAGTTACTTTACTTGCTGTAATGGGTGACCTATGGTATTAGTTACCAAGGCCCACAAATTGTCCAAGTTAGCATTCAGGGGGGGTGTTAGGATTATAATACTCCCTTGTCCAATTTGGTCAATTATGTCTAAATTAGGAGTCCTTTCAGCCTATTTTTAGTCACTAGCACCATTGGGTCCACTTGGCCTAATTGGGGCACATGTACCAGTTACTAAAGTGTGTGGAACACTAATTGAGGCCAATTTCCACTAATTGCACTTGCATGCATCAGTTTAGGAGCCTCCTAGATCAATCCCTACAAATTAGGAGCCACTGGGAGTGCTGATACCAACCTCCATTAGTTGAGTTCAGTTGGTGACTACTAGTCAAGCTCAGTTAGGAGTTAGTTACATTCAGTTCTACTCAATTAGCACTAGGATTGCATGGCTGCATACAGGTGAGGCGCATTTACTCACCCACCTCAGTCAGTTAGACTGGTTAACACTTAATTAGACACTTGAGTTGGGATTTTGAACTCCTATAATGATTTAGACAAGGTCAGTTAACAATGCAGTCAAGTAGAGTCAAACCATTTCGAATTTCCTCACATGGATTCGAATTGCATGAGCCTATTTAACCATTGTACTTCATTGTAATTAATTATCTAATTAATTTTGATTAATGAAAGCATTCATAGTTGCAAGCCATTTTTGCACTGTTTCATTCTTCAATTTTTGAGTAAAATTGTATGATCTATCTTGTGAGTTGTGTGTTGGTCCACAGATCTATGTGCTCAATTTAATAACAGACCCCTCTCTATAAAGGAGGAAGCCAACTTCTTTTCTTAAAGTGGTTATGTTGTTACCTTGGGATTTACCTTCCACAACCTTGGGTAAAATTTTGAGTGCTAACAAATTTCCGCCATTGCCAGGGACGAAAGTGCAAATCAGCCGTTGGAGAGACGACAAATATTCCAAGAAGAAAGGGTTTCTGTGGGAAAACAAAGACTTCTGCATTTGAAATAGGTTGTATATTTTCCCTGGCGACTCCACATTGTTTTCAAGCAAGATTTTAGAAGGAATCTTAGCTCCCAGGAGGTCACATTCACGAGGTAACCCTAACACTAAAACATTATTAAGTGTGGAAAATCCAAAAATATTGCTTAGAAATAAGGGAAAAGAACAAATAAATATTTCTCAATTTGGTGCATCATCTTCTCAAGAATTTCATAGCATTCAGGATTTTGGGTAGGGAACAAATTTTGAAAGGTCCTTGTTGAAATCAAAATCTGAATCTGATTTGAAGGAAACTGAAATTAATCCCAGTAGGTTAGAATCATATTTGCTTGATTCTCTTTGGCACAATATTCAAAACTCTATGAAAACTGAAGAAAGAAACCATGTTGTTCAAAGTTTTCAACCTTATATCCGACCAACTATTGAAACCCCTCTAGCCTTTCAAGCTCCTCCTTGTGTTCCAAATCCACCTAGACTAATGGTTGCTAGGTTTTCTCCATTGGCCTTACCTACTGTATTGCATGACCTTCCTCAAAATTATCCCCCAAAAAATCCCTTATATGATGGAAATGGAAATTTCACAGCAAGACAATATGTTGATAGATTTGATGATTATACGGACTTGGAACTGGTTGATGAAGATGATATTAAGATGAGGTTGTTTACACTAAGTTTTTCAGGAGAGGAAAATAAATGCTTTAGAGGTCCACCTGCTAGGTCCATTGCCACATTTGAAGCTTTCCAAACTTATTTCTTAGACAGATGGGATGATAAGACAAGTCCTTTGTAGATGCTTTCTAAATATAATAATATTAAGAAAGGAGGTTTTGAATCTGTCCATGAGTTTTCTAGTCGGTTTATGAGGGTGTATAACTCTATTCCCGTTGATAATAAACCCCTTGTAGGCGCTGCGAAACTCCATTATGATTGTGCCTTTGACGGTGACTTTGCATTATTATTGAGAGATAGAAAATCAGCAAGTGTTCCTGCTATGTTTCAATATGCTTTAGAAGTAGAATATAATATGATGGCAAGTGGAAAAATAAAGCAGAAAGTAGAAAATGAAAAAAGGATTTAGCTAGAGAAGAAAGTGTGCCTTCTGCTTCTGCTATTGTTTCTTCTAATGATGTAAAATTTGAAATGATGTTGAAAACAATGGAGAAATTAATGGATAGGCTGACTATGGATAATAGACCATTGAACAGAGAACATAATGAACCTCAAATCAGAAACCCAAACTTCAGAAGGCCTAATCCTCCCCCACCTCCACAAATTAGACAGAGAGATATGAGGATTCCTAGAAATCAAGATGATCAACAAATAAGGCCACCTCTTCATAAGAAATATGTTGCAGATGCAGATGAGGATGAATCTATTGAGGACCATATTCACCATTTTGGTGAATTGGATTCTAAAATATACCTCACTGAGGAAGAGCATAGTATGTTTTCTCAGGTGGATGCTAATAATGATTTTGAGGAAGAGTTAGAGTAGTACCAAAGAGGATATTTGCATGCCATAGATGAAGTCCAGAGAAAGATACAATTGACAAATAGAGATGTTACTTTAAATAAAGGAAGGTTCAATAAAAATCAAACTTCTAGAAGTCAACAAAGTATAGAAAAGAGAAGTGAAAAACAAAAAGAACCCATTGTATATAAAGAATCAAAAAATAAAATAGAGAAAACAAAAGAAGTTAAACAACCAGCACTAGTGGATGTAGAGAGATTTGTTTCCACTTTTAACTTGCAGACAGAGCTCTCAAAATTGAAAAATTACATTCCTTTCAATGAATTGTTAAGAAACAGGGAATACAGAGACAACATAACATACATGGATAGAAGTTAGGGATAATTTCAACCAGATATCCTAGAGGTGGCAGATGATGCTCCTACCATTGTCTTTGGGTCAAAAATTGAAAACATGTATGATGATGAAGTTCCTCCTTTTTACCTAAGATTAAATGTACATGATATGATTGTGCACAATGTTATTTTAGATTCTGGTGCATCTCATAATTTAATGCCCAAGGGAGTGGTATAAATTTTGGGACTGGAAGTTACTAGACCATATAAAGATTTGTATTATTTTATTCTAGGAAGGTGAAGTGTCTTGGATTGATTAAGGACATGGTGGCAACTTTGAAACAAATGCCATCTAAGAATGTCGTAATGGACGTTGTTGTTGTTGGGCACCCTATATGCAAGTTAATTAAATCCAACATATAGAGTGTTCAATACAAATTGTCAACCCAAGGAAATCTCTTATTTCAAGGATAATGCGCACTGTATGTGCTTTAAACACTAAGTAGTTGATGTTGTAAAAGAATGACCCTACTTTTTTGTTCAGCCTAACTCATCCCATAATATACTTAATCTAACTTACCTTCTTAAGAATGTAATCACAAATACCTTCTTACAATCCTTAATCTAGAATTAAAAGATTCAGGAAATAGATATCTAGATTACTTTTGCAGAAAGTTAAATCCTCAATTACCCAGCCATCTAAAGATCCATCTCAATTATCTTAATTCAACTTAATATAGGAATTCAAAGTGCAGGAATTAAGTTCTACAATTATAAATTTAAAGGAATAAACTGCAAGGATCTAAAGGAAACAAGAATTGAAAGAACTATGGATGAACAAGGCTGTCACAGCTATCACACAGTTGCATAAGAGAAATTTAACCTACACAGTCGACTGTCACACCACACCACTGCAATTTACAGGGGTTGCAATTACTAATCATTCAAATGAACACACGACAAATCAATGACTGTTGCAGCTTACTGTAAATAAATGAATTTATCATAAAATTCAAACAACAGAACATAATAAATAAAATAACTAATTAACTCAGCAATCCCTGTGGGAAGGTGGGCCCAGCCTTCACACAGAGATGATGGAAGTAGCACACGTTAGAACGTCGAGATCTGAACAATCAAACTCCTTGTATTAAAATGGCAAGATGAACACACAACCCCCAGTCATAGCTTATACAATTTATTCAATTAATTTCCAACCCCTGGCTCGGAATAGTTCCCAGTATTTATACAATTACGATCATAACTTCTTCCCACTACTATCGGACAGCCATGGATATCTATGATCTTCAGGATGCCCCAATCACAATAAACTGTTACAGCTGTGGCAAGATGGAAGCTAGAAAATATAGGAAGGATGTTACTCGAGCCATAAATAACAATCATGATCAATAGAAAAGATACTCCGTGGTTTGCAGCTATTCTTGAGTAGCGGTGCACTATTGCATCCTGTTGCAGCTACCTTTGTACAGCTTACATGGAATAGTATCCTTTGACCGTGTTCTTTGGGAAATTATGGAATGAAAGGTGATTATATCAGTAATGAATGTTCATTCCTCTCTTGGCATGTTCAGCTTGCTACACCTGTATCCTTTGCATCTCGAATTATCTTTATAAAACCACCATATGTTAGCATAATTCAAGATGTAGAGCCCTAATTACAACAATCCTAAGCATTAATAAAATAAGACAATGATTAACCATACCTGTATGAATTGAGGGACCAAGTGAAGGAAAAACATCTGTTTAGTGTACATAATGGAGTAGGATGAAGCAAAAATAGGTAAGTAAAGGTGGTCAAAAAGGGGTCATTTCTGGGCCCAACATTTGTAGAAGACATTCCTTATAAATTTGGTGTATTTATGTCAAGGCCTTGGACTTCTAAATTGAAAGGAAGTTTACAAATGGATATGTCTTATGCTACCATTCCTATGGTTGGTGGGGCTAAAAGGTTATACAATGAGAAAATATCACCTTATGTAGTTAGCAACCAAGAAAAACCAGATAATCATGATGTCTATGCTGTTGATACTGACTTGGGATCTTCCATTTTCTTTAATGATGGTCTTCCCTATGATCCTAAAATTCATGTATCCATTGAAGTTAAGGAGGAGGGAGAGTTTGCAAGAGACAAGAGGCTTTGGAAAAGAAACAGAAAGAAGAGGGTATCTGGACCATGTATTTTGATGGATCTGTGGCTAAAGTTGGTGTTGGTGCTGGTGTATATATTATCTCTCCTATCAGGTATTTTAAGGCTCTGTCATATAAGTTAAATTTTGAATGTACCAATAATGTGGCAGAGTATGAAGCTTTATTTATAGGATTGGATGCCTTGAAGGATATGGGAGCAAAGAGGGTACAAGTCATGGGATATTCAGAGTTTGTAATAAACCAGGTGCATGACAATTATCAAACCAAACATCCCATAATGAGGGATTATAGAAATGAGGTATGGGATATGTTTGGTAACTATTTTACAGAGCATAAAGTTAGAGTGATTCCAAGATATGAAAACACCATAGTTGACTCTTTGGCTGTTGTTGTTGGTAAATTTAAAACTCCCACTGTTGGCCAAAGAAAGTATAAAGTTGATATTGTGAATAGACCCTCCATACCAGATAATTCCAAATACTGGCAGGTATTTGAAGATGATATGCAAATAAAAATATTTGTAGAGATTCCTGGTGAATTTGTAAATACTCAGATAGAAGGTGAAAATGATAATTTTGAAAACTACCAAGATCATGAAGAGAGTGGACAAGAAATTACTGAAAACAGAAAGCTAAAAAAGTCACTGGGGGGGAAGGATATAGTTCAGTTAAAGAGTAATCATATCCCCAGAGGCCTAATCCCTTTAGAGAAGATTTTTTATAAAAATGATGTTGCTAGAGATCCAAAAATGAATCTTGCTGATGATGTTGTTGAAGACAAAAATATAGGAATTGAAGAAAATCCACGGATCATAAAACTGTCAAAAAACTTGCCTGTTAAAGAAAAAGAAGACTATGTCAATTTGATGAAAAGATACACTGATGTCTTTTCCTGCAGTTATGAAGACCCTAAAGAGTATGATACTTCTATCATACAAAATAAAATACCAATAAAACATGGTGATAAACCTTTTAGACAAAAAATGAGAAGAGTTAATCCAATGCTTTTGCCTGTTATTGAGAAAGAAATTAAAAAATTATTCAATGCCAAGATTATCGTGACTCTGAGATTTTCCAAATGGGTTGCAAATTTGGTTCATGTTAGAAAAAAGAATGGTGAAATCAGGGTTTGTATAGATTTCAGATATCTTAACAAAATCTCGTTGAAGGATAATTGGGCCTTTTCCAAAAATGGAACATATTTTGCAGAAAGTGGTGGGATCTGAAAGGATTTCAACTATGGATGGTTTCTCAGGATACAATCAGATCGAAGTGTTTCCTAAAGATCAAGAAAATAATTCCTTTACTACACCATGGGGTACATTTATGTATGCCAAAATGCCTTTTGGTTTAATGAATGCATGGGCCACTTTCCAGCACGCCATAGACATTGCTTTTGCAAAGGAACATGATAAATTTGTGGTTGCCTACATGGATGATATCACTCTGTACTCAAGATATGACAAGGAGCACATTAAGAATTTGGAGAATTTTTTTTTCTGAAATGTAAAAAGTATGGAATATCATTAAACCCCAGAAAATCAATTTTGCATTGGAATAAGGAAAATTGCTAAGGACTATTATTTCAAAGGATGGTATAAAGATTGATCCAGAGAGAATCTGTGCAATCCTGAAGGTTGAGGATCCAAGAAGTAAAAAGAAAATGCAATCATTCATTGGAAAGGTAAATTTTTTGAGAAGGTTTATTCCCAGTTTTGCTGACATATTAATGAATATCACTAATATGCTGAAAAAGGAACATGAGATAAAGTGGACAATAGATGCAAGGAGATCTTTTAGAGATATTAAATAGGCTATCATAGAAGCCCTAGTTCTGGTAAGTCTAAATTTTATTTTAGCAAATATTTTCTAATCTTTTCTTATGCTTCTGATCACACTATTGCTGGAGTGTTGTTACAGAGAAACAATCAGAATGTTGAACAACCTATAGCCTTCTTTAGTAAAGTGTTAAGAGACAGAGAGTTGAAATATGAAATTATGAAAAAACAAGCATATGCTCTAATTAAATATTTGAAAGATTTTAGAGTTTATGTTCTTCATGCACACATCATTGCTTATGTTCCTAGTAATGTGGTGAAGAGAATCCTCACACAACCAGATCCAGAGGGAAAAAGAGCAAAATGGATTGTTGTGTTACTGGAGTATGACATTGAAATTAACACTAATACATTTGGGAAGATTTTTCCATGAAATACTTCCATGTTTTGAACATTCATGGATTAATACTTCATTTTTTTTATCATGGCGAAAAAATCGTGGCAATATCACTGTTTTTAATTTTCAACGAACTTTCGTCTCTATATCGACGATATATGGCTATCTTTGCACACCCACCAAACCAATGCCAGCTTTCAATGGCTCTTTGCTATTTACGCACGGGTCAAGTTGTAATGGAATTAATAATTATCCTTGTTGAGTTAGAGTAGGCTTCTCTTTTTGCTAAAGCTTCACAAATCTACTCAGATTTAAAATTTTATTTTGTGTTACAAATATGTTGGGTCTGGGTGAAGGGGTACCCTGTCTGAAAGAAGTGTTTCATTTATAAAAATGATCAACAAGTTGCATCAACTGCCTCCCAGGCCCTCTCTGGCAAGCACACAAAGTTTCTGTGGAGTCTCCAGGCTAAAAACTCAATCCTTCCATCTTTGAAAGCGTAATGTGAGAATGTGCATGGAATCGTCCGTCTGTTGTACAGCATGACTCATGCATTTTTGACATATTTGCTATAGTTGCGATTGATTGACAGCGGATTGAGCCCATATTTCTTTATCAACCATATCCAAAACTAGAGAGATCAGTCATACTCAGTAACAATCATCTGGCCGTAAATTCATAAAATTTAAGCATGCGTCCTTTTTTGGGGGATACAAACTAACATTGAGGCTCAAAAAAACAGTTGTATTCTTCGGGTCATGTACCTTACGAACGAATTTAAAAAACCTGCAACTCCCTCCTTTTATTTAAACTAGAGTAATTGCAACAAGAGGGTCCAGTCAACAATGACTCTAGCCAATTCATTTTTTTTTTATAGACCCGATGCTCCACTAAGCTATTGTTCGTTGACACAGTGTTAATCACTTTCCACATTAGAAGGACAACTTTCATTTGGACCATTTGGGCCACCTAGTGTTCCAATGCTCAAACTATCAAGGTTTCCTTGTGAGTAAATCAAAGGCCATTGCACAAGACTTGTTGGAATCAATAAAAACTTCAATATGTTAGACACAATGCTCACTGAGAGGGGGGGG
>LPNX011161876.1:41194-92723 GCA_001517045.1 Pseudotsuga menziesii
CCACCTCCACCCAACCTCCCTATACAAATTTTAGATTACAAATTACAATTGATACATCAGACTCTTCCAAAGTTTGCCACAGGCACACACATCAAAAACACCAATCAACAAGTCTTCATTATGTACTCAGCTAGTCATTCAACATACAACATACTGCAGCCATGTATCAACTCTATCCATACACCATTAGTATCTTGTCTTCAGTACTGTCCACATCAGCATATAGGATTCCAAACTGTTTAATTTAACACTTAGACAAAATTGTTTTTAACTTGTAAAAACAATTTTTCTTCTACTTTGGCAGATTGATTTCTCCCTCATGTGATCACCATAAGGAAACCTACAAACATGGATAGATAGCCATTTCAACAATGAACAAGACCATATCACAAGATAAATCCGTTGACACACACACAACCTCTAGCAAGCATTTCAAAATAGCTTCTCAACCTCTTTTGAACATCAAAACATATTTCTTCCCATTTTGGCAGACTCCTATTTCACACGTGTGAACACTCTATGGAGACCTGAAGTCAAGAGTAGATGGACAACTTACCAAAGAATGGATCCATGACATTTGATAAATTTACTTGCACAAAGACAGCCCTTGGCGGGCATTTCCAACTGGCCTCTCAAACTCCTGTTTTTAACACTTGGTCAATTTTCTTTTATTCTCACTATGCAAAATATTATTTTTCCTATTTTTGGGAGATTGATATTTTGCATATGAGACCATGATAAGACAACTTGGAGGTATGGCTGGATATTCAGTTCACCAAGGAACATGGCTATGCTACCTGATGAATTTTATCATCAAAATAACCCCTCCTTGCAGGCATTTCAAAATTCCTTTTCAATTTCCTGAATCTACACAACCAATTTTCTTGTGTTCTTAAAATGCAAAATAATATTTTTCTTTCTTTTGGAAGATTTATATATTTATCATAAAACACTCCACGAGATAACTGAGACCATGGTTAGATGCACCCATCAACAAGCTATAGCCTAACACTTTCATATTATTTTTCTCATCATCCTATGAGATAGGGCGGGCATTTCCCTGAGGCCACTGAGGCAGTTTTGTCAGTACTGGAATAGTGCAAAATAGCATGAAACTCTATTTTGGCAAACCTTTATCTTTGTCATCAAACATCTTCTATCAGAACTGAGACCATGGTGAGATAGCCTATTCAACAAGCTATAGGATGATAGCATCAGATAATTTTTATCATACACCTATAAGGTACAACAAGAATTTTCCCAAGGCCACATGAGCCAGTTTTTCCAACACTCGGACAATTTTCTTAGTCTAGTCCAATTTGCCTAAAACACTGTTTTGGCAGGTTCATAACTTCTTCCTCAGATACTTCCAAGAAAATATGAAGATGATGGTCAGGTAGGCCAAATATCAATCTACAAGACCCCCATATGGTGCGGTCATTTTCTTCAACACACAATTTGTGGCGGGAATTTTATTAAGGTTACCTGAGCCAATTTGCCAAATTGGTCATTTTCTTGTTTTTCACCAAATTACCATATTTTTCCAAAATTAGTGTCATTAATGTTGTCATGAATGACAATCCTATTCATCATAGTCTTCATGTTTTTCTTTATAGAAATTGGTATATAATATACTACATTTAGAAATATACTTATATCTAATGTATTTGACAAGTTACTGTTTGGTATGGTGTAGGTAAGACAATTACTTGTCACTACAAGGATTTTTCACTATGAATGAAAATTCAAGGAAGCTTTCTCAGTTTAGAGTGGCATTAGAGGCGAGGGGAGATGACAAATGTTATTTCCCTTGCTCCAATTGCAGGGGCTTGCAAAGAAGAAGAATTTTAATAATGACAACTAAAAGACATTATAGGGAGAAGGGGCACACCGAAGGGGGTTATGAATATTGTCCCTTGGTAAGAGGTTAATTAATTTTTAATGTATTCTCTGTAATAGTCATCATGTCATGAATTTTAGTAAAATGTCTTATCATTTTATTATATGTTCTATACACACTAATGTTATGGAGAGAAATTCCTATGGCTTGGGGTACCACAACAGACAGCTTGACTCCAAAAATCAATGCTTTCCAATATGCAATAGAAATTAAACATCTAACACTAAAGGATCAGACCTCGTACCTTATTCCAGATGGTTGAAGTAGATCCCCATTGAGCTTTCCAACTTCAGCTTGAATTGATAGATTACTTCCTCAACAACCAGTAAACAATACAAGCATATTGATGTTACTGTCGGAGAAACCACAGTAACGAAATCACCAAGTTGACGTTTTAGATCCATATCAGGATTCATCATCAGGACAATGTATAAAAAAATTTAATATAAAATTTTTTCGGAAGAATAGGTTCAAGGATTAATTTCTCCCACACACTTTGCAATTAAAATAGAATTAAATAATTTTTCTTTACCTTGCAAACCCTAGCCTCCGCGGCCGACCGTAACAAAATTTTTTACCCGGTTCGAGTATTTATCAATGTCTCTCACTCTCTCCACATTCGACATTGTCCTGATGATGAATCCTGATATGGATCCGAAACATCGACTTGGTGATTTTGTTATTGTGGTTTCTCCGACAGCAACATCAATAACTAACCACCACAGAAATTTAGCAACAGAAAATACAAGCATACTATATATATTGGTGTTAGATCTATTCTAGCATATATAATCAACAATGTATAAGCATTTGAAAACATCCCATGGATAAAATATTCATTCAAACATATATTATTGGACAAGAATTTTTTTCTATTAATATAAAAATCAGAGATTACAATGGATACAACCTCTGTCGGCACGTTTGCGAATCGGAGAAATTGAATCCCCCACTTGGGCCTCCACCACCTCAATCCTCCATCTCTTGATAGCAAGCTCACAAGCAAAAGGCAAGCTTGGGAAGAACACAAAATTGCTCCAAGGGACAAAGGGATGCAGACTCAAGCATAAGTTCTGGCAACAATGGACTATAGTTTCTTTGCTCTCAATTCTCTCATATGCCTTCAATGTACCATAGAGTTCCTTATATAGCTTTTCAAAGGGGTAATGAAAGGTCGAATCCGAGCGATCTCAAGGCATAGGGAAGGCCAAGAGTCAAGTGAGTCGGATCCATGTCAAGGAAAACTCCAAAAGGATTTGGATTTTGTACACATCCCGATGTACGCGGTTTTAGTGGTCAAACCTGCGTATATACGCGATTAAGGGTTTAAAATTCGTGTGTATCATTTTTCACATGTTTTTAGGGATGGTCAAGGAAACATCAAAGGACAAAAAATGGTCCAAGGGGTCTAAGGATTCTGCAGAGGGACAGGGGAAAGGCCATACAAGTGTGATTCACCTGGAGTGGTAAAATCAGCTATAACATATGCCCCCTAATGTGTGAGGTCAAAGGGGTCATACGATGGACGAAATACATTATAAGTCCATCCCAGAAGTGGAGTGATGAAGGATCCCAAATGGAAGACCAACCACCCAATCAACATAGTACAATGATAGAACTCTGCACATAATTGCAAATACATATAGCAGTCCCAAATACATAAGAGTACAATGGCCATGAATAGGCATGATACAAGATATCACATAAGTGGTCATCGCCACGTACACTATACATAGATCAGAATCTCCATGATGAAGATATACAAAGGACCATGATCTCCATAATGGCTGAAGATATATAATGGATCAAGATCTCCATAATGGCTGGAAATGCCTGACATATACTGGAATCAAGTCACGAGAGCTGAAATCTCATGAACACTAGCACGATCAAGGAGGTAGCATATAAGAGATGCCACCAATTTAGAAGGTCTTCTACACAAACCGCTACGAGTACATGTCCTACTATGTGAATAGAGGTGTCGAGGTCAAACATAGTATTCCATCGTATGATTACTGGTCATTGATGTATACCGTTAACAGATGCGAGATCACCCACTGATAATGAAAATGGGAATCAAGGTACTAGAGTGCAAACTAACAAGTGTGAATAAATGTGTTGAGGTCGAACACTTGAGAGGATCCATCGATCAGGGGACATTGATGTATTCCCAAAGACTGTCGATAGCAAGAGAACCTACCACTGATGACTGCAAGTCTCAAGGCACTCAAAAATGACTCTAGATTCCAATCCCAGAATAAATGATCTGAAGTTGATGGGATGAAATCCGCTGGAAGGAAAGCACTAAGGCATCCCCCATCATCCAACACGAGGTACTCAGCAAAGCTGTATAATGTGGAAGGACTTGATCATAAGGTGCACGAACCAGTAACTATATCAGGAATGGCCGACATGCAAAGTCAAGATAACTGAGGAATGACCGACTCAGGTTTCAACTTCCTTCAAACAAGAGCATAATGACATATGGTGACTGAATAAAGGAAACATAGACTCGATATACAAACTGGGACATCTTTGCGACACAGGAGGCATCAACAGAGGCTCCATAGGGACTGGAAGCTTAACCAGTTGATGGAGATAAACTCAGATAAACGAGTACAGCTCCTAAATTCAAACTATAAACCCAACCAATGGATGTGATATACAGTGCTCTGTTCGAAGGCGACACGACTCGATAGCTGCCAAAGATAACATCTTTCCTTGTCCGACTTTTTGGTTTTTTGATTTTTTTGGACTTTTTCAAATATTTAAAAAGCTTGAAAAAGAATAAAACTGCTTTATAGTTACATACTAGGAGGATATGAGTGTCATAAGGTCAAACAAACTAGTTCCAAGCAGTGGAACATACCTATGCTCAATGCAAGGACACATGTGTAGGATATCAACACTCGAGGGAAAATCCCCTCCTGATAAAAAGGGAATCAAACATCAAAGGACAAAAAATGGTCCAAGGGTTCTAAGGAGTCTGCAGAGGGACAAGGGAAAGGCCATACAAGTGTGATTCACCTGGAGTGGTAAAATTAGCTATAACAAGGGGCACACCGAAGGGGGTTATGAATATTGTCCCTTGCTAAGAGGTTAATTAATTTTTAATGTATTCTTTGTAATAGTCATCATGTCATGAATTTTAGTAAAATGTCTTATTGTTTTATTATATGTTCTATACACACTAATTTTACTACGTTGTTTGTAAATATATAGACAATGGCCCCAAAATGTCCCCTTCCAGAGATTTATTTGCCAAGTACTAGCATAAATACTCATTTATAGGGTGACGAAAATCTAGATCAGAATATTGAAGCTGATCAAGTTCTTAATGATGATATGGATGGAGATAGCGTTAGTGATACAAATTAGGAAGATGAGATACATAGATTGATCCAAGACACATTTTCTCCAATGGATGAGTACAACTGGGATGATAGTCATGATGTTGATCCTCTACTCGAGAAGGCATGTCAACCTCTTTATGAAGGCTCAAAAACAAATCTTCTATTTGCTATATTGTTGTTAGTGAACTTGAAGGTTTTGAATGGTTTATCAAACACCCAACTCACACAGATACTAAGGTATGTAATTTGTTAATTATTTATGTCTGCATGTTCGCATGTACATAAAGGGCTGAATTTTTTCCTATATTGCTATTGTTATCTAATTTGTAAAGTATGGATGCGATATTGATGATAAATATTGTTTACATTGACTTATTCTTTTGAATTTTGTAGATTGTTAGGTGAATTTCTATTAATGTCAAATATTTTACCACGCACATATCGAGAGATATATGTGATTATGAAAGAATTTGGAATGGAGTATCAAGCTATTGATGCATGTCCTAATGATCATATCATATAATATAGACAATATGCATTAGAAAATGAATGCCCACAATGTCAAACAAGTAGGTATTGAACTGATAAAGTGACAAAAAGGTGCCTCACAAAGTTCTTCGTTATATTCCTATAATTCCACGTCTCCAGCGGTTGTTCAGGTGTCAAAGTATAGCACAGTTTATGGATTTCCATGCAAAGAAGAGAAGTCGAGATGATGTTCTTCGAATTCTTGCAGATGGGTCTGCATATAGGTGCATCAAAGAAAAGTGGCCAATTTTCAAAGAAGAACCTCGTAATGTTAAACTTTCGTTGGCAGTTGATGGTGTCAATCCATTTGGAGAGATTTGTTCTACCTACTCATTGTGGCATGTTTTTGTTATAAACAATAACCTTCCTCCTTGGATGTCAGTCAAGAGAGAGCACATAATGTTGGCAATGATTGTTCCAAGTATTTAATTAATTTGCATTTTTTTACTTGAAAGTCTGATCACTAAATATTTCATTTCTTTGTTTCATGCATGATAATTATGTCTTTTATATATAACGACATATAGCTAAATATAATTAATCATGTATGTTGGACCAATTAGGTAAGCACTAGGTTAAATATATGAACACATATATTGAGCCTCTTATTGATGAGTTGTTGAAGTTATGGGATTGCGTCACTATGTATGGCATATCTAGACCAATAGGGCAAAGATGATTTCAATTCCATGGAATACTTGGATGGACAATTCATGATGCTCCCAGGTTAACACATTCTTGTGGTATATTGTTACTTTCTTTTGTTCTTTAATATTATATATATTTATTGAAAATATCATGCATTATTTTAAATGGTAATTCTAATTCGCTACACTAATTCATATATCTTGTAGGTATTCAAACAAAGGGTAAATGTGCATGTCCAATTTACGGTCCTAGGATAAAATATCGTCGTTCAAGGAGTTTAGCAAAGGAAGTGTTTGATGAGTATAGGCACTTTCTGCCTAAGAACCATAGTTATCGAACTACAGACAAAGAAAAATTCAATGGTAAAGAAGAGAAGGAAAAAAACCACAAAGAATGACACCTCACCTATGGAACTTGGAATATAATAGAAATCATCAAGGTATGCCAAATTATTTATGTATTGTTGGAATATTCGTTAATACTTAGCCAAATTTCTGAATATGCAAAACAATATTTTTCCTACTTTGGAAGATTGATTTCTTGCACATGTGACCATCATAAGGAAAACTGAAATCATGGGTGGATAACCACTTCAACAAGGAATAGATCTATGTCACCCTATGAATTTTATTAGCTCAAGGACACTGTTGAGTATGGTTCTCATTGATGTCAAAGGAGGTCATTAATGACAAAAGAAGTGTTGATATGGCATGTGTGATGAGGTTGAAAAACACATGTTGGTGTCCTAATGTCTCATGATGTCATTGTTACATTCTGGTAGTAGTTGGTAATGGTATGATAATTTGGGGATTTTGACAAAGTGTTGAAAAACTTCCCTAAAGAAGCTGCCTTATGAAAATGAATGCCATAATTCATAAGAAGAAGCAAATGATCGCAATGAATTGCCATCCCATAGTTTGTTGAAATATCTATCTTACCATGGCCCTGGTTCTTAGAAAAACTCCTTAAAGAAGAAGATACAGGTCTCCCAAAAGAAGGATTTTTGGTCAAATTAGTCAGAATTGATCTAGGGAAATGCCTGCCATAATTTGTGATTTGAAGAAAATGACAGCACCACATGGTCATCCTGTGGGTGTATGTTTTGTCTACCTTACCATGTTCTCACATTGGTTTGATAATGCTTGAGGAAGAAGATATGGATCTGCCAAAACAAGGTTTCATGTCGTCTTACACCAAAGTTCAGTAAAATGCCTACTTAGGGAAAATGAAGATGAGTCTGGGAGTGAAATCAGCATAGGTGTGCTCATTAAGATGTAATACATCATCTAGTAGCATTATATCAGGTTTTGGGTGAAATGAAAAATCCACCTTAGGTTTTGGACAAATTGTCCAAGTATGGAATTATTGGTAAAACCTTCCTAAGTGGCCTCAAGGAAATGCGCGCCACCTCTCATAGGATGATGAGAAAAATTATCAAAAATTGATAGGATCTAGTATGTTGGTTGGTGCATCCAACCATGCTTTCATATTTCCCAAAGAGTCTCTGAGGAGGAAGATATCAATATGCCAAAAGTGCCCTCTCACCTTCATTTGCACTATCCCAGTAAAATGCCCGCCAAGGTTAGATGATGAGGTTGCAGGAGAGAAGATTGGCATGGTCAAGTCAGTATGATATTCCTCACATTGTGGATGTCTCACTCTCCAAGTTTGATTAAAAAAATAAAATCACCTTGGTGACTTGGGGTTTGAAGAGATTTGTCTAAGTGTCAATAAGCAGTTTAGAAGACCACTTTCAAATGCTTGCCAGAAGTTGGGTGTATATCAATAGGTTCATAAATTGGCATGGATTTGCTCTTTGTTGAAATGGTTATCCATTCATACTTTCAGGTTGACTTACAATGGTCACAAATGCAAAATATCAATCTGCCAAAAGTAGGAAAAATACTAATTTGCATATTGAGAAACACAAGAAAATTACCTAAGTGTTGAGAACGGAATTTTGAGAGGTCGTTTGGAAATTCCCACCAAGGGCTGTCCTTGTGAAATACATTTATCAAATGTCATGGATCAAAGGCCACCTGGACCATTTCTCCAACACTTAGCCATGTCCAAGAATTTCTCCAAGGTTTATCCTGAAACTTTGTTTTGGCAGACTTATAACTTTCTCCTCAGAAATGATTGAGGCAAAATGAGACCATGGCTAGATAGCCAGTTCAACAAGTTATAGCCTAATATGGTGGTGTGGGAATTCTATTCAAACCATGAATTATGGCGGGAATTGTCTTAGAGTGGTTTTGACTACTTTTTCATACTTAGTCAATTTCCAAAGTTTCACAAAGTTGCCATATTTTTCCAGAATGATGCTAGATTACAACACTGACTTCCTGATAGCACCAGAACACCATTATGTGTCTTTCCAGCCTCACCATACATGAAACATCATCATACTTTCCATGGCATTACTTCCTTTGTCATTCTTTTGTCTTTCACTGAGTTTACCATTCCATCATGTTTTTTGGTTATCCTTTTGTCATTCACTGAACTCCTTTGACATCAATGACAATCACATTCAACTTGTATCATATATTATATAAATATTTGTTTTTTTTAGTGAATTATGTTCAGCACGGTATGTACCTATATTGATTAATTAGTGTTAATTTTATTTTGTTGATGTTTCATGAATGTCATTAAGGCACGAATGGGCTTCCACGAGGAATAAAAATTTACCCGATGCAATTCAATAAGTTTCCATACTATGAGCACATACAAATAGTTCATTTGTTTGATACAATGCATATCGGGAAGAGCATAATAGAATTGTTATGGAGAATATTAGATGGAAGGACTGACAAAGAAAGAATTGGAAAGATTTGTAGTGACATCCAAGAAGCTAATCACGCATTGCAAAGTGTGATCATTAATTCTAATGGTGATGGCCATCAATAGAATATTAGTCTTCCTTGGTGCTTGACAGATCAACAGAGAAATATTATAAAAGAGGTCATAAGAAAAATCAGGTTTTCGACGGGGTTTTTGTCTAACATAAAGAATATCTTAACGAAAAAGGTGATTTTGGTGGGGTTAAAACACATGAATCGCATACATTCATTAAGGTAATTGTGAGTTTTTAATATATTTCCTTATTGGTATGCACTATTTTATTAATTTTATTCTCTTATTTGGTGTTGGAATATAATCCGTCGGGATTATACATTATTGTAAATATTAGGAATATGAAGAGACTCTCAGATGTGTGATCCCAAGAGTCATTGTAGATGTATAAATAAAGGCATTCTATGGAGAAATAATATGAACTCGGGAGTTATTCCACCTGACAGTGGTATCAGAGCTCCATAACTCCTGCCTGCAATCCTGGCAGTCTGCTTGCTAGACCTCCATTTACCTTTTTCCATATCTATTTCAGGTTGCTTGCCCATCGTCAGTCTGTGTTTGCCTCTGCGTTTCTCCTACAACCAGAGTGCCATAATTTTATGCGTTATTTTGCTGCTCACTGCCAGTCCTGCTAGCCTGCGTGCATTGATTGTATGCGTTATGGTCCCAGACCCGTGTTTGAGGTATGAATTGGTGCATTTCCTCAATTTGTTGCTCGGTTTTGACTGCTCATTGCTAGAACGTTTGAATTAGCTTGATATATACCTAACCCTAAGTTTGTTTCATGGTCTCATTTTCACATAGAGCCTTCTCTCATTTCCCAACACTCCCATCATTCTCAACAAGTTTGTGTGACAGTCATGATTGTGTGACTGCACTCTCTCATAAATTCCTTTAAAGAGCTGTGAGGAAACTATGCATTTTGTTGTATTTGTTGTCACGATAATGTATGGTTGCATATGTATTTGTGTCTATAATACTATATCTTGAGATCCTTGACCTTCATATGTTCGTGACATCTCATGATGATGTATTCGGAGGGATAAGAGTGAAGCTACATTATAGTTTGAGAGATGCGACTTGCTAAGAATTGGTGAATACGTCTTGCTATTTGGCTGCTACGAGTTTGTGGATGATCGAAGAATGAAGATTTCTGCAGTAAAGATTCATGCCTCTCCTCTAACCACATGAATATTGAAGTCTTCTTGCTGAAGACTGGTGATTGCAGACTGTTGGTACTATGGTAGAGACTCATGTTTTTGTCAATTGTGTGAAGTGTGTATGATGCATCTTCTACTTTGAGCGACCTCCCATGTGGAACCCGCGATCTCAATGAGATGGATGTATGTTGAAGAACCCAAACTTTGATTTCACTCCTGAGAGCTGAGAAGATATAGATGTAAAGACTCATGCCTTCTCTCATATGCGTGAAGTATGATTGGTGGGATGGGCCCATGGATGCTCTAAACTTGAATTGAATGTGCTAAGGAATCATGCTCTTGCTCAATTGTGTGGAGGTAATACACTTTATTTAGTATTGAAATTGGTCATTGGAAATACAAAAACCCTAATTTTTGACCTAATTCATGTGCATGGAGTGTGGTTGTAAATATTGCTCATATGTATGATATGGCTGCTATATGAGCCCGAGAATGTTGTATGTGTTATGCTGTGTATTTGATGAGCCTGTGTCTGCTGTAAACCTGAATTTAAATTAGTGGAAGAATTTGCAAATGCTGATGAGTGAACATGATGGAGACTCACACTCTCATACATGTGCATGGAGGTAAAGCGTTTCATATTACTAATTCATGAATCCTAGTTTTTTGCGTGAAGTCTATCTGAAAATGTCTGCGAGCATTTTTATTTGCATTGAGCCGCGACTGGTGCATAAAGAATTTTCTCCTTTATGAATTGCTGCTATGTACGAGTCTATGAATGATATAGCATGGAATTGCTGCATTTTCTCCATTCAATTTGTAGCTGTGCTTTGAAAATGAAGTTGTAACCACCGCATGAGAAGATTGTTGGTTAATTGAAGCTGAGACACGACCTTTATCATATCACATGAAGTATTTTGAAGATTTCTCTATATCTGTGCAGAGATCTGAGAAGTTTGAGATCTGTTAAAAGATCTGTATGATTCACACTCTGAAATACTTAGAAGTAAAAGAAAATGATCCCATGTTACTTGCCTTTGAAATCAAAGCTATCATGCACAAGATTCAAGCCACCTTATCTGACAGAGAGAAAGATTTTGGTAAGAAGACAACCGAGCATTCTGGAGAATCACTTTGCTTTGCTCAAAAAGCAAAGAACCACACCAAAGACACTTATCCAGAATGGTGGAGGAAGAAGAGAGGCATATGAAGAAGAAATTTCAGAGGTAGAGGAGGCAGAAACAACTCCAGCAAAAGATCATATTTGAAGTGCAAGCGTTGTGGAAAGATTGGACACACAACAGATCAGTGTTGGGCTTCGTGGGACTCCATCAAAGACAGACATAACCAGAAGAAAGATGACAACAAGAACCAAGATGCTAGTAAATATTCAGATTCTACTCATTGTATTGTTGCACATTGTAATCTTGGTATTAATGAAATGACTTCACTTTCATCTTACACAGATTGTTGGCTACTTGATACTGGTGCAACATCACACATGAATTTTAGAAAATACTGTTTTGAAGAACTTAATGAAACAATAAATGGCATAGTTTACTTTGTAGATAAGTCAAGTCTTAAACCAAAGGGAATGGGCACCATTCGGCTGAAGATGCCTGGATTCCTTGATTTCTTGTTAAAGAATGTTCTTTATCTTCCAGAGTTGCAGAGAAGCCTGCTGTCCTTGGTGCAGATTCGACAGCAAGGCCATTCCATCCACATGTTTGATGGAATCATAGAAATAAGAAAGTCCTATGACAACCAAGTCATCATGACTGGATATGAATATGGGAAGCTACTGAAGCTAAAGGGTTCATCTGCAAGGGTTCAGAACTATGCCTACCTCTCTCAGCATGGAGAAGGTAATTTGTCATCAAGTTTAATGTGGCATGCAAGATTTGGTCATCTGAATTATAACAGTCTTCGTTTGTTGAGAAAGAATGGTGTATTTGGTTTTCCCACCATTACCAAAGAGAAGAGCAAATGTGATGCATGTATATTAGGGAAACACAGTAAGCTGCCATTCCATGAATCTAATTTCAGAGCAAGTAGGAAATTAGAATTAGTGCATTTTGATTTATGTGGCCCAATGCCAACTCCTTCTGCCAATGGGAATAAGTATTTTATGACCTTTGTTGATGACTACTCAAGAATGTGCTGGATTTACTCATTAAAGACAAAATCAAAAGCATTTCAAACATTCAAGTACTTTCATGCATTGATAGAAAAACAAGCACAATCTAAAATTGGTACACTTCATACTGACAATGGGAAAGAATACACTTCAAATGCTTTTGAAGATTATCTTCGCCAACATGGAATTGCACATCAGACTACAGTTCCCTACAATCCTCAACAAAATGGTGTAGCAGAAAGAATGAACAGAACCATAATGAATATGGTACACTCAATGATGTTTTTTAAGAATGTAAAACTAATGTTTTGGGGTGATGTAGTAAAATGTGCATCCTGTTTGAGAAACAGAAGTCCCTCAAATGCTCTTGATAACAAGACTCCACATAAAATGTGGTTTGGCCATCTCCCTTCAGTCAGGCATCTCAGAGTTTTTGGTTCCACCTGTTATGCCTTGATTCCAAAGGAGCAAAGAAACAAGCTTGGTGCTCGGAGCAGAAAATGCATTTTCCTGGGGTACGAAGAAAACTCCAAGGCATACCGTCTGTATGATGAGGTAAACAAGAAGTTTTTTATTTCCATAGATGTCATTTTTCTTGAGACTAATAAAAATGACCAGTCCATTGAGAGACAGCTTGATCGTTTGGAAAAATATCCTCATCCAAAGAAATATTCTGAAAATGAATATGAAATTCCAAACCTTGAAGGGGTTATTCCTATTCTGGATCAACCTTTGGAATTTCCATATGAAGCACCAACTCCCCCGCATGAAGAAGTTCCTACTACTTCACCTAAACAAGAGATTCAACTGGATGATGTGATTGAGAGACTTGGAAAAATCAACCTTGAAGGAAATGAAGCACCACCAGCTGATCAACCAGGACCATCACGGAAGATTCCTAAATGGGCCACAAATACACTTGAAAGTGTCCATCCGGATGAAGTTGGAAAGACGGGAACGAGAAGTTCAAAAATCCATGAAGATGGAGGAGAAGCAGATAATTCAGGTGATGACATGGATGTATCATTTGATTGTGAATTTAATTTATCTGCTAACTTTGAACCAACTTCCTTTGAAGAATCTTCTACTTGAGTTGAGTGGAAATAAGCTATGCAGAATGAGTATGATGCACTCATGAAGAATGGAACTTGGAAGCTGGTTGACCCTCCAGTTGGAACCAAACCAATTGGCTGCAAGTGGGTGTACAAGAACAAATTCAGATCAGATGGCTCACTTGACAAGCACAAAGCAAGGCTTGTAGAAAAAGGCTATGCACAGAAGGAAGGAATTGACTATGAAGAAACGTTTTCCCCTACAGCAAAATGGGCTACCATCCGTACCTTACTCTCTTTAGCTTCTCAGAATGGATGGAAAGTTCATCAGATGGATGTGAAGACTGCTTTCTTGAATGGAGACTTGAAAGAGAATGTCTTCATGTCTCAGCCAGAAGGCTTTGTTGTGAAAGGAAAAGAACAAAAGGTATGCAAGCTTGTCAAATCCTTGTATGGCCTAAAACAAGTGCCTCGCGCATGGTATGAAAAATTAACCGAGCATCTTTTGAAGTTAAAATTCAAACATTTTGATCTTGATGATGCAACACTGTTTATAAAGAAAGTTGGAATATCTGTTGTGTATCTTGTGGTGTACGTAGATGATCTTTTGATGACAGGGAACAATGAGAGCTATATAGCATCCATAAAGAAAGATTTGAAAAAGATCTTTGAAATGACAGATATGGGACATCTCCACTATTACTTAGGAATTGAAGTCACTCAACATCCTAAGTACATATTCCTATCTCAGAAAAAATATGTTGGAGAACTACTAGACAAATTTTGCATGACAGAATGTAACCCTATCTCTACTCCAATGGAGCAGAAAATGAAGCTCACATCAAGCGAAGGAAAAGAATTTGAGGATGCGACCAAGTATCGACAATTTGTAGGAAGACTTATCTACCTTACAACAACTAGACCAGATATTTCTTATGTTGTTGGCATACTTTCAAGGTTCATGCATAAACCTTGTGAAGGACACTGGTCAGCTGCAAAAAGAGTTCTAAGATACTTGAAGGGGACTCAAGACGTTGGACTCAAGTACTCTAAGGTGGATGACTTCAAACTTATTGGGTACTCAGATTCAAATTTTGATGGCGATAAGGAGACAAGAGTATCAAATTCCAGATACACTATGAGTCTCAGCAGCTGTCTCATGGAGATCATGCAAACAGTCAGTTCTGGCAGATTCAACAATAGAAGCAGAATATGTGGCTGCAGCTGAAGCAACGAAAGAAATAGTATGGCTCAGGAAGATACTTGAATATTTGCAAGAAAAACAAGAGAACTCCACTCCATTATTGATCGATGATACTTCTGCAATCAAGCTGGCTAAGAATCCTAGATTCCATGATCGAACCAAACACATCAACACAAAGTATCATTTGATTCAACATCATGTAGAGGCCAAGACAGTCCATCTTCGACATTGTTCCACAAATGATCAAGTTGCAGACATCTTCACCAAAGCGCTTGGACGAGAAAAGTTTGAAAGATTCAGAAACATGCTTGGACTTACTAATACCCCTTCGGATTAAGGGGGGGATTGTTGGAATATAATCCGTCGGGATTAAACGTTATTGTAAATATTAGGAATATGAAGAAACACTCAGATGTGTGATCCCAAGAGTCATTGCAGATGTATAAATAAAGGCATTCTATGGAGAAATAATATGAATTCGGGAGTTATTCCACCTGACATTTGGAAATAAATAATAATTATGTGTTTTTTGATACAGCATGTTCTACCTTTATCTCTCCTAGATGACTTTGACAACAACATAAAAAAAATATTTATGTTCTTGGAAAATACATGAGGTAAGTAAAGTTTTATATCGAAAATGTGCTTGGTCCGTGATTTGTAGCGGAACTCATTGACATATTATGTTTTTCCCGCAAATTTTATATATGGATTGATATTATTTTATTGCATCATTTGTAGGTGGCTTTCCTCAAAACAAATCCATAAAGAAGATATAAGGTATTGGAAGAGAGAAAATCCTCGACTAATGTGTGAAATGCAACAGTATCTACCTCCAACATTTTTCAATGCACAAGAACACTGCCTCATACACCAAGTTGAGGAGATTGAATTATGTGGACCGGTACACACAAGGTCGATGTGGATGGTGGAGAGGTAGTTGAAGTTGTTGAAGAATCTTGTTAGACAAAGAGCACGTCCTGAGGGTTCTATGGTTGAGGGATATATGGTATATCAATGCATGGTGTATATTAGTGAATATATACCTAAATTAGTAGAAAATATGAATGTGCCTCGCATTTGGAATCTCAACTCCATCAACAAATTTGAAGGGGAGGTCCTATTGGGGAAAGGTACAATGAGGACCATGAAAGGTAATTATTAGATTTTTTGGAATTAATATATTACACATGTATTTTTCCAATTTTATTTTATCATACTGATTTGTTATTTTTTTTATTAATCCTGCATATTCAACTATATTAAATTATGCATGTAATGATATCTAATTAATGATAGTGAATTGTTATGTTTTCATATAGTTGCTCAAGTGTGGGATTCTTTACATTTATACATTGCAAACAACCTTGATTGGATGGAGCATTGGATAGAAGATTGTGAAGAATGCTTTGGTATGTTATCATGGGAAGGGGTCAATGAGATGATTAAAACAACTCATCGTCATCGACATCAATTTCCTGATCTTACGTCGCAAAGGGAAGTTGATTTATCCTATGGTTTAAAATATAAAAAGGCAAGTAAATTGTTTACCTGCATTTTTCTAGTTACTTCTGATTTTTTCAATGTATTTGGTTTGTTTAAGTTTTCAAATATATTTTCTAAGTCCTATATGATGTTTATTAATTCACAATGTATTTTTTTACTCGTTGTCAATGTTGCAGTTGAAACATCACAAGGCTATGTGGTGTAATGGTCGTAAATTTCGTATCAAAATGTTGGATGATAAGATTAAAACCTCGGATTGTGGGATAACTACAGTTTGTAAGGTCACCAATGTTTCCTCTAGAAGTGACATACATCCAGAAGAAATTGAGAATAGGTTCTATGGGCATTTGGAGGACATAATTGAGTGTGATTTTAATTCCTTTAAAACAATTTTGTTTGACGTGAAGTGGTACAGACTACAGATGCATGAACGTGATCCTAAAAGAACTGTTATTGAGCATGCTAATGGATTTACCATGGTTAATACAAGGGAATTTGAACTAGGTATAGATCCTTATTTTCTTCCAAGTCAACGTGAGCAGATCTTTTACTCAAAGGTACCAGGTAAAGCAGGTTGGTCATACGTTGTTAGATACGATCAAAGAGGAAGACCAGCAAAGTATAATCATGTAGATGATGAAGATAATCATGAAGAAGAAGAAGAAGATGGTGATTCAAACCAGGAGCAGGTGGTTGTAGTCGATGTGTTCGATGAAGAAATTGAAGAGGTTGATAACCAAATGTAGTAGACGATGATCTCATTGGTAATGCCGATGACTATATTAGAGAAGATTCCATTGATGATGATGTTGATGTGAATGAGCCTTTAATGAATATGTATTCTGAACTAGATCCTAATACAGATGTTGAGTTGGATGAAGAAGAAGATGAATGATATTTAATTGTTGAAGAGTAGAGGCACGTTTTTATATCTTTTATGTCATGATGATATTTATATGTTTTTCTTTCCAAATGCCTTTTTTATATGTTTTTATTTCCAAAGTGCATACCCAAGCAAAGCGTTGATTTGTTGCTGAAAACCTCTTTGCAGGCAGAATTTGTGAGCTTGAAAATCAATTTGCGGGGAGAATTTGTGAGCTTGAAATACAATACACGTGCATCGCCTCACCTCCACTTCAAACTTGGATAACCATGGCCGAACTTCAAACAGGTGCGTCTAGCATGATGAGCATAGCTGAAATGCAAACATCCTCCTCTGCAACCCTAGTTGAAACACAATCATCCACAGATGATAGGGTATCAGTAAAAAAAATTTAGGAGAATTATGATGCATGGAGAGATGCAAAGATGTGGCCACCAGGTATGGAAACTATCCTGAGGAGAGAATAAGTTTTCGACTTTTTGTGGGGAATGTTTAGTTATGTTGATGAGGAGATAGATGAAGCAATTTCAAAATATGATTCTCGGAATACGGAACTCATAATTTTTGGGAAGCAAGTATACCTCGACCCTGGTTTGGTTGCTCGAGCTACAAATATTCCACACAGAGGGGGAGTGATTTTAAGCTCAAGGAAATCCCCCAGACAAGAGAAGAACCAGATGTCCAATAAAACTTTTGGGTGAGAAGTAAATGTTCCAAGGAATGGTTTAAAAATGCAAGATGTCCCTCCCGGAATATACAAAAATTTGATTCATATTGTCCTTAGGACATTTTTGAATCATCACAGAGATGACATTTCAGGTGAATATATGTGGGTAGTGATACATTGGGTGGAAGACATACCTGTAGATATTCCTTATCTATTGGATAAGAAACTCCACTCTACCCTGCAAGAGAGCCAATTAAGGAAGTTTAAATTTAGTTTCCCGTGCACACTTCAAAAAATTATTGATTTATGTCGACCCCATGCTACTGAAACAGAGATTGGTGATATCAACCAGCATGGAAAAATATCTTTTCCAAAACCACTTGTTCATAAAACATACGTTAGGAAACATAAAATCATGGAACATAATGAGGAATTTCTAGTATAGTCTCCTCAACAGAACGAGGAATTAGTACAATATCTTGAGCACCATGGGGAATTAGCATTACACCTTGCTAAATAGAATGAGCAATTGCTAGTACAAAGTCCTGAGCACCGTGGTGAATTAGGAGTATAGTATCCTAATTAGGTCACAAATAATGAAATTCGTGCTGCCATAACTTTGAAAGAGTTTAAGGGGCATGTAGATAGAGGTCATTGGGAGGAGATGACAGGCAATGAAATGGAACAAACTACTGCTCACTTTTCCGTTCCTCAAGACATTCTTGATATAATTCCTTCTAAACAATTGGCAATTGAGTATGATTGTTCTTCCAAATCAGAGTCAGGGGCTTCCGCTATGCATTTAGACATTGCATCATACGTGTTCATCGTATATGATAAAATGGAGCATTTCAAGCAACAAGCTTCCTATATATGCAATGGGGCGGAAGAGTGCTTGAGAAAATATGATAATATTTTACAATGCCTAAAATAGATAGCAGTGTTGCAGAAGGCAGTTGTGGATAATCATTTCAAAGAAGACATAATTATAAAAGGGAAAGAATAAATGGTTAAATTATTATCCAAAGAAGTAGAAAAAAACACTGATGATGCTGAAAAAGCATTTTAGTCTGTGAGGGTTGCATATGAAGAGGCTTTGGAAAAAGCTAATGCTGAAATGAGTGAACTCAAATAAGAGTTGAAAAAAAGACCACCTGTTCTCAGTGTACCACCAGTGAGGATAGAAATGGGTCCTTTATAGGTAATGGAGAAGAAAATTAAAGAATATGAACAGGTAGTACAAGAATATCAGTTGAAGTTGAAAGAGTGGGAGGGAAGCCATGGAAAAAAGGTTGGAGAATTAGAATCAATAATTTTTTATTTTAGAAAAACCATTTCTAGGCAAGCTAATAAGCCGAAAGGAACAAGGTTAGCAAGGATCTCTGAAAATTTAAAACTTAAAAAACAAAGTAGATGAAAACAAATTTCCAGTGAAGAAGGTGGTGAGGGTGAAGGTAAGGGTACCAAAGGAGACACTGGTAAGGGTTGAAGGAAAAATCCACCTACAATCACATTAATGTCCTTACAAGAGCGAGATAAGTCCTTAGCAAGTCGAGAGAAGATGATACAAGAAAGCTTCTCAGCGACCCTTGCACTAGGTGATTTGTATGCCTCATCACCATTACATAAAGAAATGAAAGAGAAGATGGTCGAGAAAGATGCAAAAATAAGGAAGATGGAATCAAAACTCTTAGAAGGTAGAAAAGTTCAGCATTTGGGATATGATATGGAAATTCAAACACTTAAATCCACAATTGCTGATTTAGGGAAGGAATCAAAAGTGCCAGCTGCTGCGATAAGTGCAATTCTTGTCCTTCCCAACGAGACAGAGTTGAGGGAAAAAAAGCAAGGGAAAGAAATACATAATTTGAAACGTGAATTGACTGAAGTTAAAAATAATTTGAAACATACCAGAGAGAAATTGGAGGTCAAGGAAGAATAGGAATCAACGAAGTATAAGAAAAATGTGGAAATGTTCAAACTGATGGAGGAAAAATGTTTTGCTTGAAATTAAAAAAAACGTTTCACAGAGAGTTAAAGAGCTTGAAAATAAATCGCAATAAGTGCCTTGTCCAACTCCAGAACAATTACAGTCTTCTACAAAAGGCAAGAGAGAAAATTCAGATTTGTCTTCTGCTCAAGAGGATAGATTGCAACCATCTCTGAAACATGCTAGACATGTATAAATCAATTTATATATGTATTTATCAATAGTTAATGAAAAGAAATATTTGTATGATGGAGGTTTGTATTTATCGACATATAATGAAAAATGATTTTTAGTTGGCATATCAATGTATATATGTATTTATCGAAAGTTAATGATTTTTTTTTGGATGATGGAGTTTTGTATTTATCGGCATATGTTGTCTGAACATGATTGTTTTTCAACATGGAAGGTTAATTTTTCACTCATGTGACCTCCATAGGGAAAACTGAAACCATGACTGGATAAACAATTCAATAAGGAACAAATACATGTCATTTGATTAATTAATTAACACACGCACATCTTCTGGCGGGCATTTGAAAATTGCATTTTAAACTACAGATTTACCACTTGGACAAAATTATAAAACCCTAAGTCAACATGAGGAATTTTTATTTTCACCAACTCCTAAACCAATGATACCAGATGATGTAGTACATCCCATTGAGCACAACCAAACTGATTTCCCCTTCAGACTCATCTTCTTCTGAGTTGGGCGGGAATTTTACTGGATTGGAGCAAAACAAGCCAGAGGGCACTTTTGGCATACTGGTAACTTCATCTTCAGAGAGTTTTTGGACAAAATAATGATGTGGTTAGATGCACTAATTAACACTCTAGAGACCCATACCCTTAGAATAATTTAATCCATCAACTACTGGAAATGATGGGCATTTTACTAAGGTCACTTACGCATTTTTACCAGAATTTTTATCAAACCCTAGGTCAATGTGATGAGATTTTTATTTTCATCCAATTTGAGGTGTGAGACACCCAATGGCTAGAGGCCAACATGGTGATTCCATCAAATCCACTTTCATCCTCTGAAGCTTCTTTGTCTCTCCTCGGTGGGCATTTTCTTCTTCTAATGAATTATTGTGGACATTTTCATAATGCAGCTACTTTAGGGCAGTTTTTCATCACTTAGTCAAATTCCCAAAATTATCATACTCTTGAAAACCACTATCAGAATGTAACAAACACATCACGAGACATTAGGACACCATCATGTGTCTTTCCAACCTCATCACATCATGACACTCATATTTTTGTCATCTGACCATCACTAAGCAAACTAAAGGTATGGCTGGATAGCCAATCTACTAGGAAACAAGACCATGTCACCCTTAGAATTTACTGAGACAACCTGAGCCTCTGGAGGGCATATCAAAATAACTTCTTAACTTCTTTTGAGCATCAAAACATATTTCTTCCTATTTTGGCAGACTCCTATTTCACATGTGTGAACACCCTATGGAGACCTGAAGTCATGAGAAAATGGAAAACTTACCAAAGAATGGATCCATGACATTCGATGAATTTAATTGCACAAAGACAACCCTTGGCGGGCATTTCCAACTGACCTATCAAACTCCTGTTCTTAACACTTGGTCAATTTTTCATACTTTGAATATGCAAAACAAATTTTCTTCTATTTTGGCAAATTGTTATTTTCCTCATGTGGTCACCATAAGAAAAACTAAGAACATGGAAAGATACGCAGTTCAACAAAGAACAACCCCATACCCTTAGATAAATTTATCATCATCAGGACAATCTCAGGCTGGAATTTTAGTGAATCCACTTAGGCAGTTTTGCCAGTACTGGAATAGTGAAAATATGGCTAGGAGGCACTTTTGGCAGGTTGACATCTTCCTCCTTAGAGACTCTTCAGTGAGGAAAGTGACATGGTTGTATGCTCCATACAACAATCTAGAGAATCACATTATCAATGCATTCTTCACATCATCCTATGAGGTATGGCAGGCATTTCGTTAAGGCCACTTGGGCAGATTTAACATCAATTCCATACTTTGACAAATTTCTCAATTTGGTCTAATCTTCCTAAAACACCCTTTTGGCAGGTTCATAACTTTTTCTTCATCCACTTCCAAGACAATTTGAAGACATGGCCAGGTAGGCCGAGGACCAATCTATAAGATCCCCATGTGCTACGGGAATTTACTCTAATCGATAATTTAGGGTGAGCATTTTTCTGAGGCTACTTAGCCATTTTTGCATCCACTGGTGAAAAACCCTATTTTGGTAGGCCTGTATTTTTCTCCTCAAGAAATATTAAATCAAACTCAAGAAGTGAATAGGTATCCAAACCAACTAGCTATAGGATGGTACCATGGTACAGGCATTCTTCTCAAACCATGAATTGTGGTGAGCATTCTCTTAAGGTTGTTGGGACCAATTTTGACTAAGGCTGATGGGACCAATTCTTCCTTAAATATGTGCTATAGTTTGGCGAGGCAAGTGACATGGTTGTATGCTCCATACCACACTCTAGAGACTAACATTATCAATACATTTTTCACATCATCCTATGAGACATGGAGAGCATTTCCTTAAGGCCACTTGCGCAGATTTAACATCAATTCCATAATTAGACAAATTTCTCAATTTGGTCTAATCTCCCTACAACACCCTTTTGGCAGGTCCATATATTTTTCTTCATCCACATACAATACAATATGAAGACATGGTCAGGTAGGCCGAATACCAATCTACAAGACCCCCATGTTTTGCAGGCATTCACTTTAACCCATAATTTAGGGCGGGCATCTTTCTGAGGCTACTTAGCCATTTTTGCATCCACTGATGAAAAACCCTGCTTTAGCAGGCATGTATCTTTCTCCTAAAGAAATATTAAAGAAAAATAAAATCATGAATAGGTATCCAAACCAACTAGATATAGCACGGTACCATGGTGCGGGCATTCTTGTCAAACCATTAATTTTGGCGGGCATTCCCTTGAGGTTGTTGGGACCAATTCTTCCTTAAATATATGTTGTAGTTTGGTGACGCAAGTGACATGGTTGTATGCTCCATACAACACTCTATAGAATCACATTCTCAATACATTTTTCACATCATCCTATGAGGCATGGCGGGCATTTCCTTAAGGCCACTTGGGCAGATTTAACATCAATTCCATTCCAGACAAATTTTTCAATTTGGTCTAATTTGCCTAAAACACCCTTTTGGCAGGTCCATAACATTTTCTCCATCCACTTCCAAGGCAATATGAAGACATGACTAGGTAGGCCGAAGACCAATATACAAGACCCCCATGTACTGTGGGCATTTAATATAACCCATAATTTAGGGTGGGCATCTTTCTGAGGCTACTTAGCCATTTTTGCATCCACTAGTGAAAAACCCTGTTTTGGCAGACCTGTATCTTTCTCCTCAAGAAAGATTAAAGAAAACTCAAATCATGAATAGGTATCCAAACCAACTATCTATAGGATGGTACCATGGTGTGGGCATTATTCTCAAACCATGAATTGTGGCAGGAATTCTCAAGGCTATTGGGACCAATTCTTCCTTAAATATATGTTGTAGTTTGGTGAGGAAAGTGACATGGTTGTATGATCCATACAACAATATAGAGACTCACATTCTCAATACATTTTTCACATCATCCTATGATGCATGGAGGGAATTTCCTGAACACCACTTGGGCAGATTTAACATCAATTCCATACTTGACTAATTTCTCAATTTGGTCTAATCTCCCTAAAACACCCTTTTGGCAGGTCCATATATTTTTCTTCGTCCACTTCCAAGACAATCTGAGGACATGGTCAGGTATGCCTAAGACCAATATACAAGACCCCCATGTGTTGCGAACATCTACTCTAACCCATAATTTAGGGCGGGCATCTTTCTGAGTCTACTTAGCCATTTTTGCATCCACTCGTGAAAAACCCTGTTTTGGCAGGCCTGTATCTTTCTCCTCAAGAAAGATTAAATCAAAATAAAATCATGAATAGGTATACAAAACAACTAGCTATATGATCGTACCATGGTGTGGGAATTATTCTCAAACCATGAATTGTGGTGGGCATTCTCTTAAGGTTGTTGGGACCAATTTTGACTAAGGCTATCATGGACCAATTCTTCCTTAAGTATATGTTGTAGTTTGGTGAGGCAAGTGACATGGTTGTATGATCCATACAACACTATATAGACTCACATTCTCAATACATTTTTCACATCATCCTATGAGGCATGGCGGGCATTTCCTTAAGGCCACTTGGGCAGATTTAACATCAATTCCATACTTCGACAAATTTCTCAATTTGGTCTAATCTACCTAAAACACCCTTTTGGCAGGTCCATAACTTTTTCTTCATCCACTTCCATGACAATATGAAGAGATTTTCAGGTAGGCCAAAGACCAATCTACAAGACCCCCATGTGCCGCAGGAATTTACTCTAACCCATAATTTAGGGCGGGCAGCTTTCTGAGGCTACTTAGCCATTTTTGCATCCACTAGTAAAAAACCCTGTTTTGGCAGGCCTGTATCTTTCTCCTCAAGAAAGATTAAAGAAAACTCAAATCATAAATAGGTATCCAAACCAACTAGCTATAGAATGGTACCATGGTACGGGAATTACTCTCAAACCATGAATTGTGTCAGGCATTCTCTTAAGGCTGTTGGGACCCATTTTGACTAAGGCTAGCGGGCCCAATTCTTCCTTAAATATATGCTTTATTTTGGTGAGGCAAGTGACATGGTTGTATACTCCATACAGCACTCTAGAGACTTACATTCTCAATACATTTTTTGCATCATCCTATGAGGCATAGCGGACATTCCCTTAAGGCCACTTGGGTAGATTTAACATCAATTCCATACTTACACAAATTTCTCAATTTGGTCTAATTTTTCCTAAAACAACCTTTTGGCAAGTCCATAAATTTGTCTGCATCAACTTCCAAGAAAATATGAAGACATGGTCATGTAGGCCTAAGACCAATCTACAAGACTCCAATGTTCTGCAGGCATTTACTCTAACCTGTAATTTAGGGCGGGCATATTCCTGAGGCTACTTAGCCATTTTTGCATCCACTTGTGAAAAACCCTGTTTTGGCAGGCCTATATCTTTCTCCTCAAGAAATATTAAAGACAAATCAAATCATTAATGGGTATCCAAACCGACTAGATATAGGAAGGTACCATGTTGTGGGCATTCTTCTCAAACCATGAATTGTGTCGGGCATTCTCTTAAGGCTGCTGGGACCAATTCTTCCTTAAATATATGTTGTAGTTTCGTGAGGCAAGTGACATGGTTGTATGCTCCATACAACACTCTAGATACTCACATTCTCAATATGTTTTTCACATCATCTTATGAGGCATGGCAGGCATTTCCTTAAGGCCACTTCGGCAAATTTAACATCAATTCCATACTTAGACAAATTTCTCAATTTGGTCCAATCTGCCTAAAACACCCTTTTAGCAGGTCCATAACTTTTTCTTTATCCACTTCCAAGACAATCTGAAGACATTCTCAAGTAGGCTGAATACCAATATACAAGACCCCCATGTGCTGCAGGTATTTACTCTGACCCATAATTTAGGGCGGGCATCTTTCTGAGGCTACTTAGACATTTTTGCATCCACTGGTAAAAACCCTGTTTTGGCAGGCCTGTATCTTTCTCCTCAAGAAATATTAAAGAAAACTCAAATAATGAATAGGTATCCAAACCAACTAGCTATAGGATAGTACCATGGTGCGATAATTCTTCTCAACCCATGAATTGTGGCGGGCATTCTCTTAAGGTTGCTGGGACCAACTTTGACTAGGGCTGTTGGGACCAATTCTTCCTTAAATATATGCTGTAGTTTGGTGAGGCAAGTGACATGGTTGTATGCTCCGTAAAACACTATAGAGACTCACACTCTCAATACATTTTTCACATCATCCTATGAGGCATGGCGGGCATTTCCTTGAGGCCACTTGGGCAGATTTAACATCAATTCCATACTTTGACAAATTTCTCAATTTGGTCTAATCTGCCTAAAACACCCTTTTGGCATGTCCATAACTTTTTCTTCATCCACTTCCAAGACAATATGAAGACATGGTCAGGTAGGCCGAAGACCAATCTACAATACCCCCATGTGTTGCGGGCATTTACTATAACCCATAATTTAGGGCGAGCATCTTTCTAAGCCTACTTAGCCATTTTTGCATCCATTGGTGAAAAACCCTGTGTTGGCAGGCTTGTATCTTTCTCCTCAAGAAATATTAAATCAAACTCAAATTATGAATAGGTATCTAAACCAACTAGCTATAGGAATGTAACATGATGAGGGAATTCTCCTCAAACCAGGAATTGTGGCGGGCATTCTCTTAAGGCTGTTGGGACCAATTTTGACTAAGGCTATTGGGACCAATTCTTCCTTAAATATATGTTGTAGTTTGGTGAGGCAAGTGACATGGTTGTATGCTCTAGACAACACTCTAGAGACTCACATTCTCAATACATTTTTCACATCATCCTATGAGGCATGGCAGGCTTTCCTTAAGGCCACTTGGGTAGATTTAACATCAATTCCATAGACAAATTTCTCAATTTGGTCTAATCTGCCTAAAACACCCTTTTGGAAGGTCCATAAATTTTTCTTCATACACTTCGAAGACAATATGAAGACATGGTCAGGTAGGTTCAAGACCAATCTACAAGATCCCCATGTGCGGCGGGCATTTACTCGAACCCATAATTTAGGGCGGACATCTTTCTGAGGCTACTTAGCCATTTTTGCATCCAGTACTAGTGAAAAACCTTGTTTTGGCAGTCTTGTATATTTCTCCTCAAGAAATATTAAAGCAAACTCAAATCATGAATAGGTATCCAAAACAACTAGCTATAGGACGGTACCATGGTGTGAACATTCTTCTCAAACCATGAATTGTGGCGGGCATTCTCTTAAAGCTGCTGGGACCAATTTTAACTAAGGCCCGCTAGGACCAATTCTTCCTTAAATATATGTTGTAGTTTGGTGAGGCAAGTGACATGGTTGTATGCTCCATACAACACTCTAAAGACTCACATTCTCAGTACATTTTTCACATCATGCTATGAGACATGGTGGTCATTTCCTTAAGGCCACTTGGGCAGATTTAACATCAATTCCATACTTGGACAAATTTCTCAAGTTGGTCTAATCTGCCTAAAACACCCTTTTGGTAGGTCTATAACTTATTCTTCATCCACTTCCAATACAATATGAAGACATGGTCAGGTAGGTCGGAGACCAATCTACAGGACCCCCTTGTGCTATGGGCATTTATTCTAACCCATAATTTAGGGCAGGCATCTTTCTGAGGCTACTTAGCCATTTTTGCATCCACTAGTGAAAAAACATGTTTTGGCAGGCCTGTATCTTTCTCCTCAAGAAAGATTAAAGAAAACGCAAATCATGAATAGGTAGCCAAACGTACTAGCTATAGGACGGGACCAATTTTGACTAAGGTTGTTGGGACCAATTCTCTTAAGGCTGTTGGGACCAATTTTGACCACTTTTCTGAAACTTTTCCTCATTGAAGAGTGGATTTTGTATAGTTGGGTTGTATCATTGTTTTTTGCATGGAAACCTTGGTAATTTCGGCATGGCAACTCGAGGTAAACTCTATTGTTGTAGTTTTTCTTCAAGAGTTTGTTACCTTGGATATTTTAGGGTTTGGTCTAACTTGGGAATTTGCAGGTATGGTTGTTGCTGGAGTGACGGTTCATTCTTGTTCACGGGGTGGTGTCTTATCTATGTTTCTTCGACAACTACAGTTTTATCAAGTAAGTGATTTTCTTTTCCTTATGAGAATTGTAAATTGTAATGTGTAACCCTGAAATATTTTCTTTGGCTTTTGGATTTTATGAATTTATCTATGAAAATGAGGGTTGTTGTTATGCATCCCCAAGTTCTATTTTTCATCCTTACATCCATGTGATATACAATGAGTAATGCTAATTGAATATATACATATCAACAACAACCACAAGCCCCATTATCATGATAAAAATGAGGGAAACTCAATGTATGAAAATGGAAACCACTTGTAACTCAATAGGCAGTAAGCTAATTGGTGACCCTAAATCCATTTTTTGTTGTAGTGTTCACTGAAACTCAAGCTTCAAAAGGAATTCTACCATGAGCAACAATTTTTTTATAGATTTCTACAGCTATTGGATTTACCTCCTAAGAGAGCGATAGAGTATGGTTTACTATATGTTCACCTTTATTCAACTTGGATCAGTGCAACAAAGAATAATGGTGTGAAAGACGATCAAGTCACACTAAATGAAGAGGAACATATGCGTTCAAATCAAGATCAAGAGCCCCAATAGGAAGGCAGAACCAAATTTATAGAGCAAAACAATGCAAATTGTCATATTATTAGGGAATTAGTAAAAACAATAATGAATGATGGATTTACTATTACATTTTCAAATGAAAAGAATAATTTATTTTGCATGTCAGCATTAAAGGGCTCACTATATCGTAGCCCTTCAAAGTGAAATGGGACCCTGCCCTTCAAATTTGATCCCTGGTGGGGAGCCTTTTTATAATGTCTCAGACCCCGAGGATAATTCTCGCAATAGGATCTGAAATTGTTTACAGTCATAATCAAACATTAACAACTAAAGCATGGTACTTCTACCATGGTTTACATATCTTTAAACAAACATCATTTAGCAAATGCGCATGCTCGGTCTGGATGGCAGCATGACATTTCTGGTTGTGAACTGATGGGCAGTGAAAATGACGTCTCAGGATGCTTTTGGTGGATCATTTCTGACTTGGCTCAACCACTTGTCTGTATGTCGAGTCTGCAGCGTGTCCATTCCCTTTGTGTTTGTTCCATGCTCAAAGGCACCTTTTTGGATGGGCTCAAAGTTGGCAAAGGAGTTTATATCCTTTCCATGCTCATCTTTATTCACAGCTCCCCCCTTTCTTATGGCAGAAACAATCCTCTGCAGTGGCTTTTCATTCAAGTACTCCTCACCACCTCAAAATTGGTTGGTGGATGGGGTGCATGAAAGCTATGATGAATAAATTGGGCCCTTGATGCTCCAGTATGAGCGTTTGCTCCCACAGAAAATAGGTGCATCTCTCAAAGTGGTGTACGACATCTGTTCTCCAATTTTTGGTGCTTCCCTGGTGTGAAAAACTAGGGTGATAGATGAGCGTGGAATCAAGCTCACCAACCAACAACACACACAGACTAACAAGCTTCTTGAACTAGATTACCATTGCAAACATATCAGAATCCTCAGAACCTCTTGGCAGAATGATACCACGAGTTTCTTGTACACTAGCTCATCCTATGCACCTTAATGGCTATGAAAGGTGGTGTTTATATAGGATTGGAAAATTGGACAAGGGGTTGACCCGTCAACATTTTTGAACATTTCATCGTCGAGTAGCCTAGTCAACCATACGCTTCAGGGCATATGGATTGGATGTGTTCTAGTCGTTTCGCTCCTGTGACGACGATACTGGAACCATTCTTTCGCTACATTTCCCCTGCTATGTGTGGCAATTAGATTCACTGTTCCACTTCTTAAATTTTCATGATATCTTTCTGATTTCACACGCCAGCCATATGACGAGTATCTGGTTTTGGCCAAGATGGCGCTACCGGGGGGATGATTAATCTTGTGGGTGTATCACAAATGGCGTCGGGGAAATCAATTAACTGTTAGGAAGGCAGATCGTACGTGAGGGCATCTTCTCCACTTAGATTTTTTTATAGTTTGTTTATGTTGCATAACCCTCGTGTTTCTCCATGCACTTAGTACCATAGATCTGTTCATCTTTGCGATCTAATCCCTCGATACACCAAATCAGCTTCATACCCAAAACTCAACACTATCAACCTGCATAGCTTGATTTGGGGAGATCAATATCAATCGTCGATCTCTAAACTACCTTCATCGGGACCACTCAACCTTGAGAACTTTAACATTCTATTAACCCTTTTTCATCTGAACCAGTGAGCAACTTCTGATCACGAAATGCTTCTCACCTGTTGATCTAACCAACATCTTGTTCCGACTATAGATCTTCGCATCCCCTACCACTTTCCACGGATCGAAATCATAACTTTCTCCGCGCTAGTTCAATCCGCGGAATTGTTTGAGACCGCAGATCTATCTCTTCCTTCATCTCAACCATTTGATTTTTTTGCTAATTAACCCTTTTCACGATTTGAAAAATTTTCTCCCTCCAAGCTGGTTCACCGTGTGAAATGATTTAGGGCCGTTGATCTCACCTTGTGCCGATCTTGACCCTCTAACATTACACCCATTTAACGGACTCCGCAAATCTCAAAATTAAATCCTTCCTTGCATCTCCACTCCACGGAATCACTTTCTGCCATTGATATTCACCATCCTAAATCTGAACCGTTGAAGTTTAACACACTTTACCCTTATTCCGCTGCTTCATGTTTCAATATACAAAAAGACCTATCACCATAGATCAAGACCCACTCTCCATTGGATGGCTCCATGGTGGAAAAACTTGCTAACCAGTTAACCTGAAAGGCGCTCCTGCAAAATTCCTCAAATAAGATCATTTTCAAACCTTTCAAGTCCATAATTCAAAATTTCAAACATAGTGCTAACATAAAGATATACATGTATTGTCTCAAAGGATAAGTTCACGAGGGAGGGAAGCAAAAGATGTGAAACATGAAGAAAGAACTTAATGACATGAAGGAATCATCTTTAAATTGGTACTAGTGGATAGATGGTCATTTGATTAGATATGGTCTTCTACAACATTAAGATGGAAACAATAATGTGTGCATCAAGTGGGTTGGTAAGAACAGTTCTAATCTTAAAACTATATGTAGATGAAGTGATTGTCTTAATCCATGTTGAATGTTTTCAAAACAAAAATACCTAAGATGAAAAAACATGGGGATATTTATATAAATGAATGTAGATATGAAACTATAATGAGGATATTTATAATGAATTAATGTTATCCCATATCCACACCAATGGAAGTTAGCATAAAATTGTCAAGAGACATGCATGTTTAAAGATAGATGATGAAATAGCAGTGATCAATACGAGAGTGCCTTTGGAACCCTAATGCATCCAATGGTTACTATGAGTGCTAATATAGCCCATGTTGTGAACATCATTATTATTATGATCCATTATGTAGTGGTTTTAAGTATATTTTGAAGTATATTAGAAATACAGAAAAACTTGGCATCACATTTAGTGGGGAGTAAGAAGGATGCACGAGATTTGCTTGTTCAATATGGTGTGGGTTGGGAAGGAGACATAGATGAACATAAATCAACATTCAATGATGATGATGACAATGATGAAGATGTTGATTAGGAAGAGGGAGATGACGACGATGACGACGATGATGATGATGACAATGATGATTATGATGACGACGATAATGATGATGATGATGATGATGATGATGACAACGACGACGACGACGACGATGATGATGATGATGACGATGACTAGGATGAGGATGATGATGACGAAAATGATGATGATGATGATGATGATGACGATCATGATGATGATGATGAGGACGAGGACGAGAATGATGAGAATGATGATGATGATGAAGATGTTGTTGATGATGAAGATGATGATGATTATGGTGGTGGTGATGAAGATGATGCTGAGGTTGATGATGAAAATGATGATGATGACGATGATGAAGATGTTGATTAGGAAGAGGGAGATGATGATGATGATGATGATGATGATGATGATGATGATGATGTTGATGAAGATGATGATGATGATCAATGATGGTGGTGGTGATGACAACGACAACAATGATGATGATGATGATGAGGGCGAGGATGAGGACGATGATGACAAGGATGAGGATGATGAGGATGGTGAAGATGATGATGATGATGATGAGGGCGAGGATGATGACGATGATGACGAGGATGAGGATGATGAGGATGGTGAGGATGATGATGATGATCATAAAGATTATGCTCATGATTATCATGATGATGATTAGGATGAGGATGATGATGATGATGATGTTGATGATGAAGATGAAGATGATGATGATGGTGATGGTGATGATGATGAATATGCTGATGAAGATGATGATGATGATGATGATGATGATGTGATGACAAGATCTTTACCTTAGTCTTCACTGAATTGTTCTGAGCTTTGTCAACATTATAATAGAATGGTTATCAATGATTATTCACTCCTATAAAGAATTCACTTTATGGAACTACCAAATTGATAATTTTGGATCTTCCTCTCTTAAGACACCAGACTAGGTCCATAAGTCTTAATTCTTCATGTGCACAAATCTAAGAACAGAAGGCTTCACAGGGCCTAAAAAGTTGTATCTTTTTTTACTACTTCCTAGAATCATATTGAATTGTCATATTAGTCCTTGGAATGGGTGTTAGGATCAATCCTTAATTTTTCACTCACCTAGATGCTCCCCCTATCATGTAGACGTCTTCATTCACTAAGCTCCCCCTAAAATTGTGATGATGAAGATGATGATGATGATGATGATGTGATGATGATGACGATGAAGATGATGATGATGATAATGAAAATGATGATCATGATCATGATCATGATCATGATCATGATAATGGAGATGTTGATGAATTGGATGACGATGATGTTAATGATGAATATGATGATGAAGATGAATATGTTGATGATGACGACGATGAATATGATGATGATGGTGATAGCGAAGACGTTGATGTTGAAGATGATGATTATGATGATGATGATAAGGAAGATGATGATGGTGAAGAAGATCATGATGACGATGATGATGACGATGATGATGATGATTATGAATATGATGATGATGATATTGATGAACATGAAGAAGACGATGGTGATGACGATGACAAGGATGATGATGAGGATAATGATGATGATGATCATCGTCGTTGTTGTCATCATCACCATCATCTTCATCATCTTCATCCTCATCATGATCATCGTCATCATCATCGTGTTCGTCCCTAAAGGGACTTATGTATAGGATCTCACTATAAGCAATGCAACCAATACAAATTATGACAAAATCCTAGTTAAATTAAATTAAATTAAATTAAACTACACTAAATTAAAAACATAGAGTTGTTTAAATATAATTAATTTAAAATGCAACAAGATATAAAATATGCAAATAAGAAAACCCAAAATAACCTAAACAAAAGATAAAAATGCAAAATAAAAAAACAAAGAAAAACACAAAATATAAAATATGCAAATAAACAAACAAAAAACGTAGAATTCAAAAATAATTGCGCACTAGATCATTAGCAAAACAATGGCGAAAAAGTTCACTCTCGTGCACTAGTTCATTAGCAACATCCAGGGCACTGGTAATTTGATGAGCAGAGCAGTGGTAAATAGAGGAGCAGGGGATACCAGTCTAGAGGATACCGGCGTTCTGAGTGGAGGCAATCTGACCGCAGTCCAGAGGATAACAAAATAATCCGACCGCAGTCTAGAGGATACCGACGTTCCCAGGGGAGGCAATCCGGCCGCAATCCAGAGGATAACAAAGGGCCCAATGAATTTTGTAAGCCCATTAACCCTAACAGCGTAGGAATTTGGGAAAAATACGTCAAATTTATGAACCAATACGGATTTAGTACAGTCATACTGAAATTATAATTTTTTTCTTGTGCTACCATTGCTTCTACTATCGGTGGATCTAGTAAGGGTTTTCTATTATTGGAGCATCTGAAGCTCCTCCTTAAATTTGGGGAAAAGACATATGGGTTGAGCACTGCAAGCCAGTCATGCTATTGTATAATTTTATGAATTATGGCGCAATTTGCAAGATTTTGTAATTTTATTATATTTAATGGTCTGGAATAGTGTGCAGAGTGTTGTAGGAGCTATAATCTGAACTAGTTCAACCAATTTTGTCGAAACTTTGAACTTGAGACGTGTTTTTTCTAAGCATTTAATTTTTCTTTAATAATTAGTTTTACATCGATTATGGCACAAATTACAAGCTTTTGTTATTATATTCTATTATATGTCTAAAACATTCTATAGAGTGCAAGCTTGTGTAATCTTATTCTATTTAATAGTCTAGAACAAAGTCCTCTATGAGCTATAATTTGAACTGATTCAATCGAAACTTGAACGTGAGACCTCTTTTTCCTTTAAAGACGCATTTAATTTTTCTTTGATGGTCAAATTTACATGGATTATGGCACACTTTTCAAGCTTTTGTGATTTTTTTCTATTATGGGTCTAAAACATTTTGTAGAGTGCCATAGGAGCTGCAATTATAATGACTGGGTATAGTTAAACCTAAGACCTATTTCTCCTTTAAGGAAGCATTTTATTTTATTTTTATGCTCACTTTTACCTGAATTATAACATAGTTTGCAAGCTTTTCCCATTTACTGGTTTGGATTTTGGAACAATGTATAGTTCCTTAGGACTCATGGGCTATAATTTGAATCGACTCCAGTAAATTGAACCTACCTCTTTCTTCTTTAAAGACACATTTGATACAAGTATTATTTTTCAATGACACTTATATATTTTTTCCTCTGTTTGGAATATACCATGGTAGCTAGTGTGGTCACCTCTATTTGGCATATCTCAAAGAGTCCGAAGGTTATCAAGAATAGTGTAGCCTGCATGTGTCTTCATTAAACCCTATGTGAGCATTTCTTCCTTAAATATATGTTGTTTAATTTCGATCACATCACATATTCCAAAATATTATCCTTAAATCCTTCTCAACATATGAATAATTCCCTTTATAAATTTTTGTTTGTTAATTTCATGTAGCTTACTCTTTTATTTCACCAAGATTGTAAAGGCATACTTTTCTAACCTTTGGAAAACTTATATTTTTCACATCTTGACCAACTTTAAACAAACTGAGGGTATGGCTAGGTATCCACCTCAACTAGGAACAAGACCATGTCACCTTAAAACCTTACTGAAAAACACAAATTCTTTGGCAGTCACTTTAAAATGGTCTTTCAAACTGCTCAATTCAACACTTAGTCAATTTTGTCAGACCCTAGTCATTACTATGCCAGGAGGCATTTTGGCAGACTCATATCTCACACATGTGAACACCCAGAGGGAAACTGAGATCATGAGTGGATGCCTAGATCATCAAAGAATGGACACATAAAATCTGATGAATTTATCAAAAGAGATGACTCTGGTGTGCATTTCCAAGTGGGCTCTCAACCTCCTGTTTTCAATACTAGGTCAATTTTTCATATTTTTGGATATGCAAGCTAATGTTTTTACCTCTTTTGGCAGGCTAATATTTTTCTCATGTGGTCACCATAAGAAAAACTAAGAACATGGATGGATAGATAGTTCATTAAATAACATGCCTATACCTTCTAATGAATTTATCATCACTCAGACGTGATTTCACGAGCATTTCCAAATTCCTCTTCAACCTTGTGATTTGACACTTAGTCAATTTCTTTAAACCTTAGGTCTCAAAGGTGATTTCAAATTTTCATCAAACTTGGAGTGTAAGACATCCAATGGATGGAGGACAACCAAATGAATCCATTAAGACCAATTTCATCCTCTAGAACTACTTTCTCTCTCCTCGGTGGGCATTTTACTGAAGTATGATGTAAAAGCTACTTAAGACCCTATTTTGGTAGATCCATAATTTATTCCTCGGGTACTTTCAAGTCAAAGTAAGAACATGTTCAGGTAGATAACACAACCACCTACAGAATTCCCATATGGTGCAGGCATTTATTTCAACCCTCAAATTATGGCGAGCATTCTCCTAGAGCAACTTGTCTAATTTGACCAAAAAGAGCTTCTTTTGGGAGGCCTGTATCTTCTTCCTCAAAGAGTTGTTCTGATAACTGGTGCCTTGGTCAGATACATACTTCAACCAACTATGGGATGATAGGCCATTGTGGGAATTTTCTCCTTCTTATGAAATATGGTGGGCATTTCATAAGACTACTGCTTTAGGACAATTTTTCACCACTTAGTCTTTTTCCGACTTTATAATACATGCTTATGCCCATCAACAATTCTTTTGTCATTAAGAACATCTATAGGATATGTCTATCCACAACCATCATTTCACCAATTCTCCATTCATATATTGACATCAATGCCAACACATTCATCTGCCATATTGCCAACAATGATTCCCAAGAGGATGGAGATGAGAGGTTACCCATCGTCATTTCAACCTGAATATGTAACTTAGCCGTTTCTAAATCCTTACTATATTGTTGGGTCGTCATTAGTGTAAATCTCCCATTGAAGTGATAAGTATTTGAATAACATAGCCTTTTTATGAGGTCCAGTGAGCCCTTACTTATATCAGATCGAAACTGGAGATTCTTTTCCATATACTATACCTTTTCCTATTGTTTCCCTTGGATTTGAGGTTGAAATAATAGAGAAAGGACAGTTGTAGGTCTCATCCATTGTCACAAGAAATCAATACTTAGTTACTACTTGTGTTAGTTCCTAATGAATAATGAATGACATGTTACACTTTGGAATGATGATCATATAATCTTATTTTTTTAAAATTAAAGTTGCATGTTTTTGTATTTATAAGATGCATATTCCCATTTTTTAGTCGTACTTGATTTTTTTGATACATATTTTTTCCATATCGTATTCGAATTCATACTCAAATATTTCTATTATGGTTTTGACTGTTTACTTCATATTTTCTGAGGATTTATATGAAATATATGTCATATTTGAGGTGAAAAATGACCCATGATGGGCACTTTTCCCATCAAATGCCAGCCTTGAACCCATCCATCATCCATTTGATAGAGAATGAGCCTGAACCATACCATCATGACCAAAATAATTCAGGATTTCCCTGTTGCAGAATATCGTAGCAATGGTAAGAAAATGGTCTTGGGTAGTGTAAGACGATTCAGGGTTGTGATAAGATGATTCTGGATCCAACATCACCCTATCCGCGTCCATGTGCAAAACCACTCAAGACTACCTATAATTGGTCTAAATTTGGTGACATTTCACAATGTTATCCTATTTAAAAAAATCACGCACATAGTTAGAGAAGGAGTACCTTGCATGAGGAAACTTGCATATCAAACCATTGTGGAAGAGGGAGTGTTAGACTAACATCACCGAGTTTTAGTGGGAAATCCATGAATGAAGCAATATGACCACTTCCCGTTCCAATATGAATCCCCAACATGATCTATATGAGGGGGGACCCCATACCTCTTTGCATGCATTAACTAGTCAAGTGGCCCAAGAAACACAATTCTATATTCGTGTTGTGAACAAATTCCAAACCAAATCAAATCATGTCTTATACTTAAAAATAATTCAAATATAAATAACTCCAAAAGAAATTACACCTTTGAGAGAAAAATAGCTTTTGGTAAAGTTTTTGGGAAGAAAAAGCTTTTGATATTAAAACATTACAAGTAAATATATTTGCACGCTAAATTATATCCTCTTGGTAGCTTATATTCTTGTTTTATTGAGTGTAGATACCACCAAATAGGTATCTATTAGATCTATCTTCCTCAAGTGATGGTGAAGATATACTAGGAGAGCTTGAAATTGATATGTGTTGTACTACATCTACCGGTTCTATATCAACTAGATCTGAAAAGGTAAGGAAAATATTCCGTAGATGCATGCAATATTTTATTGGCAACAGAGGGTCATGTAATTATGATGCTGAGAGAATAGGTGACATTGAATTTCACTTGAGGTATAGACATCTAGTGCAATGATGGATACCTAATAAGCTACCTCAAGTGGACACAGATTTATTCATCAATGGGAGGATGTATCGCATTGCTCCTTCGTCCTTACATGGACTGGGGCTATTTTCCATGGATGGCATAAAGGTTGTCTATGGCACTGTAACTGAATTGATGGAGTATGTCGGACCATTATATAGATACAATAACTGGTTGATCTTGGTCCAATATACTCAAAGTATGAGGAGATATGGAGTTGCCGCAAATTATATACAACTAGCAGAACACAATAAAAAAAAGGGGTGACTATGTATATTGATGGGAGACCAAAAGCATCTGGAAACATTGCTGGCTTTATAAATAGTACATGGCCAGTGACAACAACTAAGAAACCGAATTGTGAATTTGAGGACGTGGAGAACATCGTATTTGTATGTGCAACAAAAACAATACTTTCAGGTGAAGAGTTGTTGATCGATTATAGCTTAAATCGAATAGATGTGGCTTCCACAGTCCAGGGTAACCGTGGAAGTTCACACGCTATGCCTCATCAGGTAAATGCTAAATATAGTAACTAAACATGACTAAAATAACTAAATGTTTTGATTTTTTTCTGTTAACATTCGATTTCCACCGTTGAAATTCGCTTTTTTCGTGCATATTATGAATATTTCCATGTGATAACATGCTTATTACACTGTTAGGCTTATCTCATTTTTTTTTATGTTACAATTATTGACTCAAATTTTATTGATTGATTTATTTTGTCAGGGTTGCAGCAATGGAAAGCCACATGCTGCTTCCACGGTCCAAGGTGACCATGGAAGGTCACAATCTATGCCTCGTGAGGTAAATGTTAAATATGGGAAATAAATATGACATCAATAAAAAAATGTTTTGATTTTTTTAGTTAACATTCGATTTTCACTGTTACCATTCGCTTTTGTCATGCTTATTGTGAATATTTCCATATGACAACATGCTTATTACATTGTGGCAGGGGTCTACTCATCCCCATGGAGAAGAACATGTATCTCCTCCTTTGGAGGTAAAAGTAAATATTATTGCAATATCTCATTTTTGTTTATGTTACAATTATTGACTCAACTAAATATAGTAACTAAATATGACTACAATAACTAGAAACTCCAACCATAGAAGATTTCCATGTGACAACATGCTTATTACACTATGGCAGGGGTCTGCTTATCGCCATGGAGCAGAACATGTATCTTCTCCATCGAAGGTGGAAGTAAATATTATTTCAATATCTCATTTTTGTTGATGTTATAATTATTGACTCAACTTAATATAGTAACTAAATATGACTACAATAACTAGAAACTCTGACCCCAAAATATTTCCATGTGACAACATGCTTATTACACTGTGGCAGGGGTCTGCCCATGTTCGAAATGGAACAAAATGCGTGTCCTCTAATTTTGAGGTAAAAATAAATATTATTGCAATATCTCATTTTTTATTATGTTACAATTATTTTCATAACGTTTATTTATTGATTTATCGTGTCAGGGTGGCACCGGTGGAAAGGAACCTACTGCTTACATGGTCCAGGGTGACTGTGGAAGGTCACACTCTGTGCCCCTTTAGGTAAGAGTTCTATATAATAACTAAATGTTTTGATATTTTCTGTTAGCATTCGATTTCCACTGTTGGCATTCTCATTTTTCTGTGCTTATGGTGAATTATTGATTGATTTATCGTGTCAGGGTGGGGACCGTGGAAAGGTACTTGCTGCTTCCACGGTCTAAAGTGACCGTGGACAATCACCCACTAGAAGTAGATCAGTACGGGTTGACCGTGGGAATTCACCGGCCACAACACTGCATCAGGTAAGTGTTAGTTCTTAATAGTAACTAAATTTCATTACAATAACAATGTTTGAATGATGTTAAAATTATTTTGCTTAATTTTATTGTTTGATGAATTTAGTCTAGTGCACTTGATCTGGGTGATGAGGATATTGAGAATGAAATTTACTATTCCATAGAACCTATGGATACTATAAAGAAGGCCCTGAAAAAGGCAAACATAGAAATGATTTCCTTGGCTTGCATAAGGCCCATGACATGGGACATTAGGGAAAGGATTGAAGAGATGAAAGAACAAATAAAATCTTATGGGGTAAGTGGCATCTTCACATATTTTTTTAAGCTATAACATGATTTCATATCTAATATTATGTTTTCTATTTTTCCAAGTGATCTGATAAAGTAACGTTTTTTGTTTGTAGGATTTTTTACAACCCGTGACTAGAGAAACTGCCGATACAGGTATAGGTAGCAGTGATGGTCCAATGCAGCAACAACACCGACAAAGCAATGTACCAATGAGGCTTTTTGACACTCCTCCAGTTGGCCTCGAATCCATTGATGAGGGAACCAATTTTGATCAGCAGGACATGTCGAAGCATGATGAGACGGAGCCTAGGACTCCACATGACTTCGGAGATGAACCTACTGTAGATGACCAAGAAACTTTTCCTGGAGCAGCACGAGTTAAAAGCACCGGATCACTAGATCTCACCTTTCTGGTGGATGATGCTTGTGTTCCAATCAAGATTCAAAATATTGTAGGTATTTATTAATTAATTTATTCATTTTAATCATGAAATTGATATGGACATACGCTGAAATTATTATAAATTAATGGATTACACGTTTCTGCAGGAAACAATGTTTTCTACAGGAATTTGAATGACAAAGAATTGGAGTTATTTGGCCCCACCATTCGCACACGGTGGAATAGCCAAGATAGCGCAAAGAGAGATGTATTGATAAACCACATGGTAAACTTGTTCGGAAATACATTCAACAACAAAGTGGTTGCAAAGTTAGCCGATGAGAATTTAAAATATACCAAGGCCCAATATAGGGATAAATTTCAACTTGACCTCAAACATGAGCGCCCTCCCATGGTTACAGAGAAAGAGTGGAAGGAAATCATAGAGGATGAAAAGGAGAACTTGCTAAAAAGACAAGGAAAACAACCACACCCTGGAAAAAAAAGGTACAACACATATCATATTTTTAGTGAAATATGCTCATTTATTTTTTTTTATTTTTTTTAAGCAAGAATTCTGATATCTAACATTTTTCAAAATTTTCATATATAGGCTACCAAACACCTCAAAAGCAACCAAGGCTAGAGTGGAAAAGCACGGGAAACATAGACTGGGCCAGGGTGGCTATAGAAAACTAAGAGCCTGAATCGTAAGAATTAATGATTAACTGTGGGGAATATTTATTTGAAAGTAGCGAACAAATGTCTGTTTTTGATACTCAAAATTTTATATGTGTTATGCATTGCGGGGAAATATGTTCCAAGATGTTTCCACTAAGGAAGACCTAAAGCTTGGTTTCAAGTATGGTTTTAAAAGTGTCATTGAATATCAGAAAAGATTGGGGTAGACTCCAATCTCCCCAATGACGCAGATGCAGGTAAATAAAATGAATAAGGACATCATTGCAGTACACTATTAAAGTCTATTCATTTTTTATTATATCGCCCATAACTAAATATTTATGTTTTCTTTTAAGCAACAGTGCAACCGCAGCAGTGAATCCAGCGGTACTCAGCATGTACCAGCTGATGTTGGGGTGTGCATGTCCCATGATAGTGGGGAGCAGAGTGACCATTCTGATATGTGTGCTTTGGAAATAGAAATATCTACTGTGATTATAGATATTTATTTCCTGACGTATACTTATAAATTTTCTTCTTTAAATGGAAGACCATGAAGCTCAGGAGGGTGAACCATAGGAGGAATTAGCAAGTAGAGAAACAATTAACACACCAGCTGTCACAGCTGCACAGATAGGTAAAGAGAAATATTGTAATTTTAATCAAAATGATGAACTATTAATTTCAATAATATTTCAACATATCGATATGCCCATTTTCGTTGTTGCAGTTCACGCCCCTTCAAAACTGCCTCCACGCCCTACTCAACGGCGTACAAGAAGTATGATACATTAGGGCATGGAACCATAAACACTAGCAAAACATGCCTTTGTATATATTCCACCAAATGATGATGATAATATCCCAATTATTATTAGCTATTACAATGCAAAAAAACAAAATTCAAATAAAAAGTAGATGTATAAATCCATGACTTGTATTTGGATGTATATCAATGTTGTTAGTATAAAACATTGCTTATATGAATTACATCATTATGCTTCAATTTTTTTATGTTTATATGTTTGTATGACTATCCTAGTTATGCATGAATGTTTATATGTTTTCTATGTAAACAACATCATTTATTGGGTATGGGGAATCGAAAGCGATGTGAGGGGGGGGAGGGGCCATATGAGCTTCCACCTTCACATGGTTGGCCCTGTTCAGTAAAGAATATAAAATTGTTCTCGAAATAGAGAGGAGCTCAATAAGGTATAAATACTCTTTTATTACTATGTATTAAAGATGGTTCTAAATTTTTAAATGCATGTCTATTTCTTAAAAAATTGTTAATAAATTTAACATTTCATTGTTCATTGATTTCTACCGGACTTTGTAGTAGGATTTAAATGACTATTTATTTGCTTATATATTATTTACTCATATAAAAATTCTTTATTTCATGATTTATGCAGGTCTTGGTGATGGAAATGCATCTCATGGACAGCTCTTATCAAGTTGCATGGGCGAATGGATCTGGCGAAAGGATAATGATAAGGTAAGGGTTTTGACGTGTTCTTTATCCTTAATGTGTTTGTCTTTATCCTTAAATTCTATTTCATTCTATTAATATACAAGAGATACAACCAATAGTAAATAACTGCTTTTAGACTATCATCCAAACTAGGAGACAACCTTCTACATAAAACAAAAATGCTTCTTAGTAACGTAGAAAAATAGAAGAAAAATCACGTAGAAGAAATTAGGCTTTTTTCAGCCCTTCTTCCTATAATTTTGGCATGATGAAACCCTAGCTTAAGAAATTTTAATTTTTCAAACCTTAATTGTTCATCTATCTTTCAAAACTAAACTTTCTGAGTTGTATACTTGTAGATATTATTTTTGGTTTATTTTTTTTTCTCATAGGTTTTAGACTTAATTTTTATGTTCTTTGTAACTTTTATTTTGTAAAAAAAGAAATCCCTAAAAAAAGAATTTCTGTGTAAAACCCTAAAAACACAAACCTGTTGCTCCCACAATTCGAGCCCTCTCCTTTATCAAACACAGGTCTGCAATATGTATTACAGACCTCGTATGCCCTAGCTTCCTTCTCTACACACTCAAAATATAAAATGAGTTAGTATTTCAAACTATTTAGATGGTGGTGTATTTTGTAAAATATATCTTATTGATTTGATTAGTTTTCTGCCCTATTGGCATTAGTTTTCTGGGTAAATGTAAGTCTGATTTTTTACTGAGATCTGGAACCTTACATCTCTAAATGCACAGTGATATAATTTTGACATTATTTTACTGAGTATTGTTTTGGATTTTCTTAGTACTAATTATTGCTATTGAAAGTTGGGTGATGGTAAGGGACTTGATGATTTTATATTTCATAGCTTACATACATGATCAAGTGAATGATAATAACATTATGGTTAGCTTGGCACTAAATTTTCATTAAGTTAGTATTTTATATCTATTCTATCACATACACAGATCTAGAAATCATACGCTAAATGGAACTTTAAATAATTAACATCGGTTATTGGTTGCACTATTTTACAAGTTCTGATTACTGTGATGATAAACTTTCAGTTGTTGCATGGCACATATGTGGACCATAAATTCATATGTCTATATCTTCAAAAGGTAGCAAATAAAGTGATGTTATTACATGAGGAGTGTCTCCAAGGAAATTATGATATGGTTTCTAAACTACAAATTGCATGCTCAACTATGCAATCTACTTCTCAGTGCCAAAAGGTAATTTATGATGAATTTTTTGCTACATGAGATCATTCCTAGTAATAGAATCTAAATAAGTTGTCAATTTTTTGTTTACTAACATGTCTCTTTCCCATCATGTGCTTAGGAAACTATTTTTATCTTATGGGCATATTTGATACTAACTTGACCAATTTTGGCCATGCTTGAGATGGTTGCATAAGAAGGATCAACTTTTCATATTCACCTCTTCCAATAATGAGCAACATCAAAACAACTTACCACCAGTTGGCACTACAAAGATCCTACACAAATTTCCCAGGTGAACAACTACTCTTTTTCCATAGGGGTTGAGTTATTTTTTTATTATTTATTTATTTTTCAATAGAGACGAATTCAATGCACCTTATGTTTTTTGTAGTATGATGAATTATCACTAGTAGCTCTTCACATGTAGTAGAGAAAGTGATGATATTTCACGAGGAGTGTCTCCAAGGAAATTATGATATGGTTTCTAAACTACAAATTGCATGCTCAACTCTGCAACCTACTTCTGATCAATGCCAAAAGGTGATCTATGATGATTTTTTTGTTATATGAGATCATGCATAGTAAAAGAATAGAAATAAGTTGTCAATTTTTTGTTGATAAACATGTATCTTTCCTATCATGTGCTCAAGGGACTTTTTTTCTTTTGGGAATATTTGGTACTAACTTTGACCGATTTTGGCCATGCTTGAGGTGGTTGCATAAGAAGGATCAGCGTTTCATTTTCATCTCTTCCAGAAATTGCGGGCTTGACCTTCTCTAGCTTCATTTACATATGTGGGATTCCTTAGTCTTCAAAGCTCGGGCTCCCTTCATCTTCAGAACATGGGCTTCCTTTACTTCTGACTTGTGGGCTTCTTTAAGCTTCTGCGGGTATCTGCAAGCCTCTGCGGGCTTCTTCCAAGATTTGTGGGCATCGTTCCAAGCCCTTGTGGGATCTTTAAGCCCTAGTGGGCTTAACCTAATTTTGGATCACAATAAGTTGATCTGATCCCAGTGGTCCCTACATATTTTATCGATGGTATTTTTTAGAGATGTACCCCCTACCTTATCATAGAAATCAGCTCTCAGTGGTGCCTAGAATATCATTTAATTAATGTTTATACGATCCATGTGGTGCTTACAATGTATTTTATCAATGGTATTTTTATAGATGTACCCTCCTACCTTGTCATAGAATCTTCTCTAAGAGGTGCCACTTTAATAGCCTCTAATTATGTATTTTAGCCAATTATTATGAATTTGTGCATCCTAAAGGGAAAATAATTTTTGAGGCAATAATTAGGGTGCTTAGGGCCACTTTGGGTACTTTTGGGCACATTTTAAATCATTATGCCTTATTTTTTAGAGTTAGTTAACACTTTTTGACCTCCCCCCTGAACTTCCCATTTATTTTTTTCCCTTTTACTTCAATATGTTTTTTCCCATATCTTACTTTCTCGATATATTTCTTTTCTATAAATCACCTTTCATGTGTTATATTTTATCCATTTCTTTGTCTTTAAAATATAGTATGTATTTTTTCACAAGCACTTATTGAAGATCCAAAACCGTGGAAAGGAAGGTGCATTTCCACGGTTTTTAAATTTTTTTTTGAAACCTCCAAGTTTCGTCTCAATATCGACGAACTTTCGTTGCAGGTATTGAAAAACCGTTGAAACCTGGGGTGGCTTTCTAGGAATATTGTCACTATAGAGACGAAGTTTCGTGGAAAAATTATCGTTCAACTTGCAGATTTCGTTGAAATTGATTGGTTTTCCACAGTTTTTCATGGAATAAATTTCTGTTCAAATTCCAGAATTCATCGATACAGAGACAAATGTTCGTCGAAAGTGTTCCACGGTTTTGCATGGAAACAAAAAATTTCCTAGCCGTTTTTGGCCATATTTTCGTCATTATAGGGGATGACAACTTTGTTGATAGAGCAACAAATGCGTGGAATAAATTTTCGTTAAAATTCTAGAATTCATTGATAGAGAGACAAACCTTTGTCGAAAGTGTTCCACAGTTTTGCATGGAAACAAAAATTTTCCTAGCATTTTTTGGCAATATTTCCATCGTTATAGGGACGACAACTTTGTCCATAGAGCGACGAATGCGTGGAAGAAATTTCTATTCAAATTCTAGAATTCATCAATAGAGAGATAAACGTTCGTCGAAATTATTCCATGGTTTTGCATGGAAACAAAATTTTTCCTAGTAGTTTTTGTCCATATTTTCATCGTCATAAGGATGGCAACTTTGTCGATAGAGCGACGAAACGTAGAAAATGAATTAAAAAAAATCAATTTTAAGGCCATCGTATAGAAGAGACGTGGCGACGAGTTTTCATCTCTATATCGATGGCTTATAAAGTTCATCGTTATATCCATGAAATAAGTTCCATGAAACATTGCAACCATTCTTGTCGCAATTGAGACGACAAAATGTGGAAATAGCAACGAAAAACCATCGCAATTTTGATATTATGTAATAGTGTAAGCCCACCAAGTTGATTAAAGGACAAGGAATTGCAAAGATGATGACAAATTCCAATTGTGAATCCTTGCAGCTAAATTTATTGACCAGTCATTCAAATCAACTTGATACAAGGGTGCAGGTAATGCCTAATTTCTCTGTGTCTCCATGGTATTTTGCTATTGTGTGTGTTGCAAATTTTACAGGCTCCTACAGGGTTAAGAAAAACAAGAGCAAGGTCATTGAAGTTGAAATCTGTCAAGTTTTGTATTCTGAATCAATACCTTAATTGGAAAGATCCTGTTGGTGTTTTACTCAATTGCCTCTTAGAGAATGAAGCTAAGCAGACTATGAAGGAATTTCACAAGGGAGATTGTGGTGGGAATCAGTCATGGAAGGTGACAACAAACAATATTTTAAGGGTTGGGTTTTACTGGCCTTCAATGTTTTCAGATGTTTACAAGGAGGCTACTACATGTCACCAATGCCAGATCTTTGATGGTAAGAGGAAATTGGTTCCACTCCCTCTCAATCCAATATCAGTAGAAGCACCTTTTCAGCAGTGGGGCCTGGATTTTATTGGGGAAATGAATTCAAATTCTCCAGGACAACGTAGATGGATCTTAACAGCAACTGACTACTTCACTAAGTGGATTGAAGCAATACCTATAAGAAGGGCCACAGATGTAGTAATTATGGATTTTCTGGAAGAGAATATTTTGGCTAGATTTGGTTGTCCCAAAAGGATTGTGACAGATAATGCACCTCCTTTTAAATCTAATAAAATGATAAGTTTTTGTTACAAGTATCATATTAGTCTCAATCATTCTACTGCATACTACCCATAGGTTAATGGGCTGGAAGAATCCTCTAACAAAAGTCTGGTGAGGATAATAAAAAAATTGTTGGAAGATAACAAAAGGGATTGGCATACAAATCTAAAATATGCTTTGTGGGCTAACAGAATCAGCACAAAAAGATAAATTGGGATGTCACCATTCCTATTAGTATATGGAGCTGAAGTGGTTTTTCCAGCATCTTTGGGAGTGCCAGTCATGAAGTTATTGTAGGAACATCAGGATGAACCAAATAATATGCAAAGAAGAATAAATCAGATCATAGAATTGAATGAGTTGAGGGACAAATCCTATGGTAAAGTGCAAATACATCAAGAAAGGATGAAGAACACTTTGGATAGGAAGGTAAAGGAAGAACAATTCCAGATTGAGGATTTGGTTTTGAAGTGGGATTCTCCTAATCAAGATAAACATAGGAAGTTTGATCACATGTGGGTAGGTCCTTATATCATTGCAGCATACATAGGCAATAATGCATTCATCCTACAGCATGAAGATGCGTCTCAGCTGAAAGGAGGTCTAGTCAATGGAAGGTTTCTCAAACATTACTTTTCCTAAGGGAGGAGGTAATTTTTGTATCATAGTTGTATATATTTCTTTACATTTCAAACAGTACAAATGGTGAACCAAAGGATTTGAATCTTGAAGAGAAGGCCCTAAGATCTAGAGGGGTAGCCATGTTTCTATTTTTCTTTAATTTTACTTACCATAAAAAAAAATTTGAGGTCTGAAATGTTGGGAACAACCCAATGGATTTGGTACTTTGTCTACAGGATTCTTTGCTATCTCGCGGGGAGGATAGCATCCCTAGTTGGAGATAGTTGTTAGTACTATTTTTGGGCTAAGTGTTTGGCAAGGAATTAGACCAATGAAAGAAAGGATAAGGCCTGTAAATATTCATATCATAAGACCTTAAAGGATGTCAATAAAAATTTGCAGGGAATGGATGAATTGGATGCGCAACGCAGAATATCAAAGGTTGTAAATATTTTTCGCCAAGGAAAGTTTAGGTGCAAAAAGGAAAAAAAAGAAAGTTTCGGGTGTAAAAAGTGATAAAACCCAAGTTCTATTTTCCGCAGTCTGAGATATATGGTCAAAAGAGCCTTCACCATAGATCAATGGTACAACAAAAGGGCGGAAGCAGAAAAGGTAAAGTTTCAGGTTGAAAAAAATTGGAAAACCTAATTTTCGCTTTTCGTGGTCCAAGATCCAATGATTCAGAAAGGTTTCCGCATAAATCAACAGCCCAGAAAAAAGTAGGAAATAAAAAGACAGAAACATAAGGGAGGAAGCAGAAAGGGCCAAAATTTGGTTAGAAAGAGTGGTATTTTCACCTTGGGCTTTCAGCTATTTTGCAGAAAGGAAGAAAGATGAAAACATAAGAATTTGTTCATAAAGGATATGACTTACGCCTTTCATGATCCACAAGATCGATGATCCAGAAAACCTCCGCCAAATATCAACGACTCGGAACAGAGCGGAGGGGAGGAGATGGGAAAGAGGAAATAACTAAAGATTTTGTCGTGAAAATTTGAAGTCCCTCTTTTCGTGATCCACAATATCTATGGTTCAGGGGGATCCCGCACAAATCAATGGTGTAGAAAGGAATGAGAAAGCAGAAGGAGGAAACATAAAATCTAGCATCGTGAATGAAGAGATCTCGACTTTCGTTCTCTGCATCCTGCAAACTTGATCTCAGATCAATGGCTGAGGATGAATCCCGTGGACATCAACGGTGCAGAAAGAAAATGGTGGAAAGGAAAACATCGAAAAGTGGAAGACACCAGATTTTGGTAGAGGAAAAGTACAAGCTCTCTTTCGCCTTTCGACATACCTCAGATCAATGGCTGAGGATGGATCCAAAGGAAATCAGTGTTGCGGAAAGCTAAATGGCAGAAAGGATAAGGCAGAAGTGGAAAGATATAAAATTGAGCCTCGAGAAAGCTAGAAGCCTGTTTTCTACGATCTTCTTCCCACCACTTTGATCCCAGATCAACAGCGTAGGATTAATCTTGAAGAAATCAACGACCCAAAACGATTTCACATGCAGAAAAGGCAAGGAGGAATGAAGTTATTGCAGGCTGTTGGAGGTGCTCTGAACCATCATTTTCGATCAAACGATCCAAAATTCCAGGTGTCTGATTTTACCATTTTTTCCATCACAGGCATCCCAACATGCTTTCCTGAATTGTTTGTGATCATGGAAAATATGCCACCTCTGAAATTTGATAGGATTTTGATTCCCATGCTGTAACTAATTTTGGCTTTGTTTTGAGGTTGGTCTTGGGAGCCTGATGATACTATAAATATACCCTCAATAGAGGAAGAAGAGGTTGGAGCCTATGAGATTTGGTCTTATGCATTTTAAGATCCATCACTAATAAAATTGCAGAGCCGAATGCTGGCCTGTTGCTGCAAATATTCCTATGTATTTCGTAGTTACAATCTGTTATTTCCTTTCCCATGTGTGCGTCTTTCCTGTTAAACTTTCCATTATGTGTTCTTCATATCTGAAATGAGTGTGTAACAATCCAAAATCCATATTGTTATGCTCTGGCTATTGTTTCAGGTATTCACCCATCTTTCTTTCCAAATTTGATGCATAATTCATCTCTCAAGTGCTTTGTGTTGATGGCATGTTCTTGTTCTTTGTTAATCACCAGACAAACTTCTTTTTGACTGTAACCGAGTGCTACCTTTCCTATGTAGAATTTCACCTACAAACAGTTATGTATTTCATAAGGATATTTGTGACTCCATAGCCCAATGTATGCTTTCCTTGTTTAAACTACCAATTTAGTATGAAACTCTATTTCATTTTATATCTAGCCCTGTCAAAAACTAGTGAGAGATCCCTCTCTAGAAAGGAGGAATCCATCTTCCTTTCTTAATGTGGTTATGTTGTTACCTTGGGATTTACCTTCCACAACCTTGGGTACAATTCTGAGTGCTAACAACTAGTATTTGCATTTTTAATATGATCAAAGTTATAGTGATCTCCTTATAATTAGTGTATAAACACAAGAAAAGGTTGCATCCCAAGTATTAATGTGTAAATTCAATGAGTATAGATATTGAGGGATGCCTCGTAATCAAGTTTTTTTATTAATATGTTATCTTTATAGTGATATATCTAGATGGAAATATCCATGTCCCATTAAGTCCGATAATTATTCTATTAAATATTATCTATATTCATTAGATTCTAAGGTGAGACTAATGACCTAATGATTCATGGTATGTACATGATTCTTGAGGTCGATTCTGTGTTATAGGGCCAAAAGTTGGGGTCTTAAAAAATAAATTTTCTCTATAGAACTTATGGGTCATACATGGTTCCTAATTCCTCCACAAGATCCTTAAATAAGGAACATTTAGTATACAAGTAAGATATCTTCGTCATGTTGAGGTTTAACACACCATGAATAGTTGTCAAGGTCTGAGACACACTTTAGGGACAAAAGGGAGGGTATTAAGTGATAGTATTTGTGTACATGGTTGATGGGCTATGCATAGGGACAAATAACATGACACAAGCTCCACATACTAAACATATTCCACGTGAGAAAGATATCATAGCCATTTTGATGTTTATAATACCATTGACGGTTCTTCAAACATAAGCCACTGGTATATGGACAAAATTCCGGGTCTTAGATCATAACATTAGTTCGTAAGGTCGAAGGGCCATGCATAATCCCCAAATCCACAACTAATCCTTTCATACATAATATTTATCGTGTAAGGGACATTTTTGTAAGGTATAACATTCCACAAATAATTTTTAATTCCTAGGCCATGGTATAAGGAAAATGGATCATGTCTTAGGCCATATGGATTATCCATGAAGTTGATGGGGACATATGGAACTCAAGGGAAAGCCGTAATACCTATGTTTCTTTTAGTTGGTGCGAGGGGGGTTAAAACCTATCTTGAAAAGGAATTTCACGAGGGGTATTTCAACCCACCCCCCCAAAAGGCATGACAATTGGACTTTTCTGGGGGCAACTTTAAAACAACTACCCCCAGAAATTCCAATTCTCATGACTTTTAAGGTTTTTTTTTTAAACTAACTTGCAAAGGACCTTTCAAACCTTTCAACCCCACCTACCCCCCAAAAAAAAACAATCGTGAAAACTCGACATTTGACAACAACTTTATAACCACCACCCCCACAAGTCCAAATCCCCGTGACTTTTAAGGGTTTTTTTTAAAACAACCTTGAAAAGGACATTTAGGGGGGTCTTTTACCCCACCGCTGCCCCCCCCCCCCCCCCGCCAAAATAAAAAAAAATGTCATGACGATTGGATTTTTGAAAGAGGATTTATAAAAGTAAAAATTCTGATCACTTTAAAGGGGTTTTTAAAAAAGTCACCTTAAAAAGGACCTTTAGGAAGTTTGAGTCAACCGCCCCCTTAAGTCCAAATTCCCATAACATTGAGGGGGACTTTAAAACAACTACCCCCAAAAGCCCAATTATCATGCCATTTGGGGGTGAATTTCAACTACCCCCAAAATCCCAATTATCATTCCATTTGGGGGTGACTTTCAAACAAATTCCCCCAAAATTCCAATTATTATGACTTTTGGGGAAAACTTGAAAACAATCTCCCTAATAGTTCATTTTTCATGAAGTTGGGGGTGG